>WHUZ01000144.1:0-93675 GCA_015179045.1 Kalaharituber pfeilii | reverse complement strand
GGAATCGGTCGATGCAAGGTCAAAACTTGAACTGCATTATGGAGGTGAAGAATAGGAGAATACTAAAGGAATCATCATCGCCAGTACCGGTGGTTGGAATGTCTGTCTCCTTGCAATACTAATAAGAAATTAGTATAATAGTCAAGCGATACAAAAAAAAATTACTTTACCTGAATACCTGCGAAAAGCGCTGCTCAACAAAAAAAAGTCTAGATAGTTATCCGAAAATATTGAAAGGTTCATATTAAATCCGTGTCCAAGTAACCTGAAGGTGGCCCCTGAAATAGCCTCGTAACCAGCCCTCCTGCCCCTGAAATTGCTTGAACGGCCTGAATGGCCTGGACGGCCTGGACCGGCCTGGGCGGCCTGGGCGGCCTGGGCTGTTTTCAGGCCTGCCAAGCCAGGCCGGTTGGGAACACTGACTCCTCCTGGCAACTCAAGAGCTAGAAACAGAAGGTTAGTTAGGTCCTTGCAATGGACTCAACAAGTGTACCTATCATACGAACTGACATCGAAAAATCATAGACGCAGGCATCATGGAGTTCGTCGAAGGAGAGGTAGAGATAAATCACGCGGCGGGTAGGTGTGCTACGCACCAACTGTACGATTACTCTAACTGATATGCGTTCTCCGTCAGAAACCACCGATGGAACCGGTCTTGCCTTCATTTATCTGCTCCTGTTCACCTTCATTATCTTTCAGGGTGATACAGTAGATCAGTATACCCTAAAGCCATCGAGACGACGCCCGGAACTGCCTTCAAGCAGATGGTCTTAACGCTTATCAAACTATTTTAATTTGATATCAATTGCAATGTACATTTGCCTAAGGAGTTGAATATAGGTTGTGAGGGAAAGGAGGGAACGGGTAGCAAATACAAGAGAGGAGGCTCCGGGGCTGTAGGAGTGTGAAGTGCAGGGGGGTGCAACATTTGGTTCTTTGTTCATGATTTGTGAGATGGCTACGTCACCTATTACTCCTTATGCTCATGATGTACACACAACCATTCGGCGAATTCGTCATCAATCTAAGTACTGCTGCCTCTTTTCAAGCACGGTGTGATTCAAACCCTAAATTGAGTTGAATGTCTCCTTCACATTACCGAAAACCGCTTATGATTCATCAAAGAAGCGGGAAATCTGTACCGGAAATGTCTCCTATTCTCAGGCACGAGATTCTACAACAGTACATACTACAGACCTCCGTCATTTATGGACATGCTGAGTTGGTGCAGGTGTTTCAGGAACCGAGTGTTGATGGATAGTTTTCCCATTCCAAAGCTAACCTGCATCGGGCTTTCATACAACCTGCAATACCGAACCGGCGGGGTGGGCATCAGTTGCGCTTTCTGGTGGTATGAGACTACGCTTCTGGTGGTTGTGACATCTGCTGAAGAAATCCATCTGCCGGACCTTGATGTCGCCCAAGTTGACCGCCGTCAACATATGAACGGGGTATTCAAACACAGAGTCGTTATCCATCTCGACCGACAACAACCACAACAGGATGAGCGTTTGGAAGCGACTTCGCAACCACAACGTTCCCCCCAGCGAAACATACATAGATCGAAAGCCCTCAGCGCGCTGAGTCTTTTGGTCTAATTTACATCCTCAAATACCACGATTCACAGGTTTCCCCCGGGGTGAAATTCTGAGGATTTCTTCAGCTTAACACCTCCGTTGCCACCCACACCCCCGCACGCCAAGACCAAATAGGAAGCAGCCATGGGCGAGGCATTCAGGACGGTCGCGAGGGCCATCACGGCGCCCTGCCATGGCGAACAGCTACAAGCGGGGTCACGTGAAATAAAAAAAAAAAAAAAAAGGGCCATCACGGCCTACTTGAAGCACGAGATGAGCGAAACCGGAAAAGGGACATTTATCTACTTCGAGTGCGGGGACGACCCAGACGACCCAGAGTGCGTATTTGGGGGTCCGAGAGAAGAAAGGCCCCAGTGGGAGTCAGGCAGCTGGGTTTGGCCAAGCGACAAACTGGCCCCACCACCACCATCACCGCCGGCGCCACCACCGCCACCACCGCCACCGACGCCACGCACGGTCGGCAACACCACCCCTACTCGAACGAAGAAGAGGAAGGGAAAAACCCCCAGCTCCCAACCAACCATATGAGATTAAGCGCCAACTCAGCGATGAGGAGCCAGAAAGATCACGTCGTCCTCCTCGGTCGACCCCACAGCCACGGGAGCACCACCCGCGCAGAGGAGCCTCCGAGCGCGACCCCACCTCCCCCGCCGCCAGGAAGCGGTTTTCCCCCGAGGGGCAAAATCGCGAGGAATCTTCAGCTCAACACCTCGTTGCCACCTCCATTGCCAATACATCTCCCACACCAACCCCGGGCCAAGAACCAATAGGAGACACCGAAGACGACGCCAACACCCAATAAGATGCCTAGAAACCCGAGGAGAGAATTTCACCCCGACGAGATACCGTTCTGGGGACAATTGAGAGAAGGACTAGAACTCGACCTAGGCACCATCGTCGGGTCGTTATGGGGGAACTACCAGGACCACGATCTGGGTACAAAAAACCCAACGAAGGGGTCGGTTCTAACAGTACGCTTCCTAGACGACACATGGAGCAGGGTAGAGATTTCCGCGGAAGATCAGGCCAGCCCCGCTCCCTCCACCTGCCATCACCACCACCACCACCGCTACCGACGCTGGGGTTCAGCCCCATCACGAGCGTTCAGTCGGAGCCAGTGGAACCACCACCACCACCGCCACTATCGCCACCACCGCCAACGACGATGGGGTTCAGCCGATCACGTGCACTCAGTCGGAGCCAATGGAAACTACACCCACCACACCCACAAGAAAGCGCAAAGGCAAAATGCCGTCCAACCAAGCCGCATACGCCATTAAGCGGGCGCTTACGGACATGGAGGCAAAGAAGATTGCCTCAACCGCTACACCGTCATCAAGCCTCCCCGCCCCCGATGACACTACCCAACACCCACCCCCCGAAACGTGCCCCCCCGAAACCCAGGAAAGCCACACCTAGCACCAAGACAAGCTCCCCCACCGCCACGAGGAAAATAGGCACAGTCATTCACGGAATCGCCCTGAGAAAGAACTTGGGGAAAGTCCGCAGATGGCTGGAGGAGGCAAACAAGGACATCGGCAAGACCACTGGGATTAGATGGCTGAGACACAAGACGCTGCTGCTGGAGGAAGGGAAGAAGACGAGCTCAGCCGTGGTATACCTGGAAAAAGAGGTCCAAACTGAGAGTGTGCGTTTGGGAGGGAAGCGGTTGAAGGCATGCCGGTACGAGTCGGAGAGATGATAGACACGCTGGCCCCTGCACTCCACCCACATCATGTACGAGTATCGCGGTACCACATGTATTTAGTTACAGTTACTTCTTTTCTTTTTCTTTTCTTTAATAAATACCTCGCCATAGCCCATAGGGCGGCATGCGAGTAATGATATAAAAAAAAAAAAAAAAATGGGCTCCTTATATATGTATAAAATAAACCATTTTGCACATGGCAAATATAACGGATAGTAGTAAATGCAGAGACTTACCGTCTACCAGGCCAAAAAGACACTTGACCAGTGATACTCGCTAGTCCTCTGCGTAGCTCATATAGCACATTTCATGACTGTGACGCTGGCGCCTGGCTGCCGCATATCGCCTACGTCGCATATGCGTATACTGCATGCACATCCACCGCCCGCCCGCCCTACGGTTACAGTGAATCTGTAATAGTAAATACATTATAAAAGCTCTCGTAGCATATCGCGCTTCCGAGTGCGACATGCCATACCTGTCAATAGAGGTCATTCTGTAGCACATCGCGCTGCCGAGTGGGACCTGCCATACCTCTGAATCGGTCATTCTGTAGCATATCGCGTGTCGTGGAGAGGGCCTGCCATACTTGTCAATAGAGGTCATTCTGTAGCACATCGCGCTGCCGAGTGGGACCTGCCATACCTCTGAATAGGTTATTCTGTAGCACATCGCGTGTCGTGGAGAGGGCCTGTCATACTGTCAATAGAGGTCATTCTGTAGCAAATCGCGTGCTGTCGTGTCATGCCGCAATAGGAAATAACAGGGATTAGTTCTTGGTAACAACCATGCAGTGATCGACCCGAACCATAGAATGCTCTCGAACCGCCGCCATAGCTCTACATCATCCACATCATTCTACAGCATTCTACAAGCACTCTTCTATGTCGTCATGTATGTTTCTATCTCCATCTGTCTTCTTCTATGTCGTCATGTCCAAGTTCATGCAATACTCGTACCTGCTACTTCTGTTCACTCTCTCTTGTCTATATATACCTCCTCTCCTACCCGCCTGTATGTAGTCTCCACTGGTCAACGTACGCTCATTCTCTCTTCTACCTTGTCCCTCTCTGTCCCTGCTGTCTCGTAGCACCCGCGATCGTGCCTTCGCCTACTGATCCCAGCATCGCCCTTACATGTCGAGAGGGCCTGCCATACCTATTTAAAGAGCTCATTTTGTAGTATATCGTGCTGTTGAGAGGGCCTGCCATACCTGTTAAAAGAACTCATTCTGAAGCATACTGTAGTTCACCACTTTCCCGGACACATTTACCACCAAAATTGCGCAACTTTCGCAGTCAATATTTCAACAACCACAACAGCATTTGTGAATGCACCTTGTGTAGCTATTAGACAAAGTGTAATTCTTGCTATCTAGCACTTTTTCTTCATCAAAAATTGTGGGTGCAAAGGGATTATGGCTTGTCGCATTTACGTTGGAAGCGAGGCGCGAGCAGTCCCTGTCAAGTCCGAGACAAGAAAAAGGAAAGGCAAGAAGACACGGGAGAAGCCATACGCCATCAAAAGAAGACTTGACGATGCGGAGGCTAAGAAGATAGCCACGCGCCCCCGGTTGCCGACAACATCACAACGGACACGGTCCCCTCGTCGGCCAAAACCTCCTCACCAAAACCCGATACCCGAACCCGAACCCCGAGCCTCCCAAGACCTCCGAGGTCCCCAAGACACTCCGACCAAGATGACAACCCCTTCCAAGATTCCCACCGGGAAGAACCACAAGCACCCCACCCAGCCAGCGAACCCCGACGCCACCACCTCGAAATACGGCGTTGTTGTCCACGGGATCGCCCTCAGAAAAGATCTGGGGAGGATCAGACGATGGCTGGAAGAAGGGAACCCGGAGCTGGGAAAGACGATTGGAATTAGATGGTTGAGAAAGAAGACGCTGTTGTTGGAGGAGGGAAAAAAGACAAGTTCAGTCGTGGTGTACCTAGAGGGAGGGGCAAGCGCGGAGAAGGTGAGACTGGGCGGGAAATGGTTGAGGATTAGCACATACGAACCGGACAGAAGGCGGAAGTGAAGGAGGTCCCTTTGTATGGACACCCGCAATACACATAATCATCGCGGGCACTACTTGTATTTAGTTATGATTTATTTTTTCCTTGAAATATATACCTCGCCATAGCCCATAGGGCGGCACGCGAGTAATGAAATAAAAAAAAAAAAATTTACGTTGGAAGGGTTGGCATTTATTTGTATGGGATCTCCATACAAATGTCACCACCCTGGAATTCTGCATGCTACACCTGCAATCAATTCATAAAAAAAACCCAGACACTCACATTCAATAGCATCACTCAGTCGGAAACTATGAACAACGTAGTTAGGTAATACCTGTGATGGTTGTGAAATTATTCACAATATTCATATTCCCATAGAAACCATTTGTATGAGAACGGGATGTCTCCGGACAGTCCTTTTGGACTGTCCTGACTGTCCTGACTGTCCCGAAGGTTGCATAACGGACTGTCCCGTCTTGCATATGGTGCGGCTGAGCTCACTGTCTTGGTGTGGCAACTAGCGAGAATTCATTAAAAAGCGAAGTACCTAAATACATGATTGTGCGCAATACAGAATGATACATCATACTGATGTAGTAGAAGATACAGTGATACAGTCTTGAGTCTCATTATGTTCCACACACTCTGCCCGAGCCCGCTTTCGCTGCCTTTCTGCCATTTCAGCTCCTGTTAAGGTACGACCAGCTGCTTTTCCTTTATTTTTACGTTGGGGCAATGTGCTGGAAGATGCGACTGGTGCAAAGTGACGAGGTACTGTTGGTACTGTGGAATGATCAGTGATTTCGCGTTTTAGAGCAATACTAATATCTTGAACTCGTTTGGCAAAAATCTCAGCAGCCTCTCCTTGCAGTTCTGAATGAATGAACTCTATATCATGGAGTGCCCGTAGGAGCATAGTATGCCCATTCTGCTCATAGTGGTCATGTGGTTGCAGTGCTACTGGGTCTAGAGAACTTGAAGTTGCACCGGTACCGGTGGTGATTCCACATTCATCGACAATGTTCCCAACCGGCCAGGCCGCCGATTAGGCCGCCTGGCCTGGTCTGATCGGCGGCCTGGCTTGGCAGGCCTGAAACCGCCTGGGGCGGCCCCGGCGGAGCTTCTGATGGCCTGGACCGGCCTGGACCGGCCTGGACCGGCCTGAAACATGCAGGCCGATTCAGGCCATTCAGGCCGGTTCAGGCCATTCAGGCCGGTTCAGGCCATTCAGGCCGATTCAGGCCATACTCACGTAAAGCGATTAATGATATATAAAAAAAAAAAATACTCACGTAAATACTCAATAGCATCACCAGTTTGAGCCTGTGTGTTACAGTAAGGGAATTATTTTACTAGAGATTTCAGTTCATTTTGCTGTCTGTTTTAACTGCGTTCTGTGTTCTCATTCTAATCATCTATGTAGAGGTAGGCACCCGCTGAATCTAACTCACACATCCTGCCATAGCAGAGTGCACTACATTCTCCTTCCACTTTTCGCAGTCCATATCTTCTCAATTCCATCCTCTCAGTTTCGCACCTATAGTACCTACACTCTGTAAAACTATTTAAGGGTTATCATGACCATCTTACATGTATACGCACAGTCGCAAGATCACCTATTGCTAGCTATCATAATGGAAATTGCTCAATTCAGTTAACTATTACGTACATTATATGGTCTAAAATTATAGATATGTGGCCAAGGCAGTGCTTCGGCTGCTAATTGGTTGTCATGATTTCAGGGATATATGCTGATTCTCGATGATCAAAGGCGCTGATCTCGATGATCAAAGGCCAACCCGATGCCACCACCAGAGGTAAACACGGCATCGTCATACATGGAATCGCCTTGCGGAAGGATTTAGGTAAGGTGAAGGCGTGGCTGGAGGCCGCGAACCGGGATTTGGGAAAGGATAACCGGTATTCGCTGGCTGAGGAGGAAGACGATTTTGGAAGGGGAGGGCAAGAAGACGAGTTCAGTGGTGGTTTATCTGGGCAAGGACATGGAGGTTGACAAGGTGAGACTGAGTGGGCGATGGCTGAAGTCGGTCCGGTATGAGCCGGAGAGGGGACGGAAGTAGGGGATTGTACCGGGCGCCACCCGCGATAGTGAAGAGTCCGCGGGTACCACATGTAGTTAGGAGTTAGAGATCTTGACTTCTTTTCTTTCGTTTTAAATATAAACCTCGCCACAGCCCGTTGGGCGGCATGCGAGTAATGAAATAAAAAAAAAAAAAAAAAAAAAAAAAAAAGATCAAAGGCCAAAATGCAGTTACTGATTGGTTGATGCTATTTCAGGCCGTTCAGACGGTTCAGGCTGGTCAGACCATTTAGGTATACTTTTTTAGTATTTAAACCCGACAAATATCCACGCGTAGGACTGCGGTCACATACCCGGCTATTCATCTCACCACCTATTATTCTTTCCACGTGTATTTATTTTGCCCACCTATTAGTCTTTCAAATTGAGGTCACGTATCGCGCGTATTTATTCACCACCTATTATTCTTTCCCGCGTGTGTTCATTTCGCCCAGCTATTACTTTTTCAAATTTAGGTCACATATCGCGTCCATTTATTTACAACTATTATTCTTTCTATGTGTATTTATTTCGCAGTCTATTCTTCTCTCCGATTGAGGTCAAATATCGCATGAGTTTATTTCACCATCTCCCATTCTTTCCAGGTGTATTTATTTCGCCACCTATTATTCTTTCAGATACCGCGTGTATTCATTCACTATCTTTTATTCTCTCATGTATATAGCGACATTATTTCACTCTTTGTTCTGGACTGGCCTGAATGGCCTGGACCGGCCTGGACAGGCCTGGGCCCGCCTGGACGGCCTGGACCGGCCTGAAACATTCAGGCGGCCTGGACCGGCCCAGGCCATAACCCTTGGCCTGGCCTGGCCGGCCCGTTGGAAAACACTGTTCATCGAGGGTAGTAGGCATTATCCAAGAACCGTGTAAAGTGGTATGCTCATCAATCTGCCAACGAGGATGCAGGAGCTGAATTGGAATGGGTGTCCTGGTGCTCACGAGATCTAGACTAATGAAGCGATGTCTGCAAGGTAGTCCATTACTGTGAAATTATAGTACAAGTACAAATTTCAGTATTATCGCAATCTTTGGCAGCCTCCCACTCAATTTTGACGAGATTGATAGCTGTGATGGTAATTCGTCCAATAAGGTGTGTAAAAATCGAAGTGTCTAGGAATCGTGGTACCTTCGTTCTAGATTCAGCTTCCTCCTCATCCAGTCGTCTGGTTGCTTGTTTTTAGGTGCTCGCAAGACGTAATGTAGCTTGTTCTAGGGTGATCTGTGGATTCAAAAATTGTTTTACAACAACATGGTGACCTTCATTGCGTTGAGTAGAATATGCTCCAAGATTGGCGTAATATCGAGTATAGCTACGTAGCACCTAAATTACATATCAGTAAGAGCTTATGATAGTTAGAAAAATGTAGTACATACCTGAGTCTCCTTGAGTCGCCAGTTTTGCTCCATATAGTCTCGCTCTTCTGGCTGTAATTCAAAATAAAGATCTTGACGTACTTGACTAAGTTTATCAAGATCTTCACAATGAACATACATCCAAATCAGACGTTGGAGACGGTCTTGCTGCTGCTTAGTATACCCACGTTCTGATAATCTCTTCTTAATATTCTGTACCGTATGCCATTCGCATAATTGGTGATGAACATTTGGCCATTGGTCTGCGAGTGCTTTGATAAACCCTTTTGCTTGATCACTAAGTACGTGCTTAGGACGAGGAATATCATCAGGAAACACTAATTCATCAAGACAATGGAAGATAAAATCGAAATTCTCAGCACTTTCAGATCGAATAAAGCTGAAAGCTAAGGAAAAGGTGCGGTTCGTATTGGTAATACAACGATATTAGCTAAGGGCATTCGAAGGAGATTATTACTGAATGTCGCATCACATTCCATAAGAAAGTCTGCAATGAATCGCCGTCCTAGTCTGATTTGATCACCATTGATGAAAAAGATTTGCTCTAGCTGTTGTGCAATGATTGTACCATCTGCATTTGTCTTGTCACTCCATCGAGATCGTGTATGAAAACCAGCTGTTGTTAATTCTCTTAACATCCGATCTATTCTTTCCTCAGCAGTAATAGGAATTTTACTGCTACGACGGCTGTTATAGTATGCTTTAGGATTCAACTGCATTCCTTCTTCTGTGCGAAGGTGTAAGGACATATTGTAACTCAATCCTGCTCGCCTATGCTGTGTAGCATCTCCTACTGCTTGCTGATAATCAGTATTGCGACGTTTATGCTGGATATATATTAACGAATTTTGGTGCCAAAGGGTGAGTATGGATTTTGTCTGATGTCGCAAGCACCCAAGTATCTGTTCCACTATCTATATCTACTCGCAAATTGATAGATATTGCCCATAGACATTCTTTGGCTTGTGTGTTGGTCTGGCGTCTGCGCTGTACTATATATATATTAGTACATAAGTCTTAATTAAAATATATTGACATACCTTCAGAATTCTCTGCATCTAGTTTTCTAGTATCTCGGGGCTTGCCATGATGTACACATCCATAGCGTATACGACCTTTCTTTTCAGACCCACTTAAAGTCACCACAGCGAAGCCTTTAGTAAATGCATAGTCCTGGAGTCTATCTAAAGCCATATTTTTTTTTTTTTTTTTTTTTTTTATATCATTACTCGCGTGCCGCCCTGGGGGCTATGGCGAGATTAGTTACATGAGATTAGATACATATGAAGGTAGAAGAAAAGGAATAAGAAAAGATCCTGTGTGTCTCCTATGCCCCTGCCCACTCCAAGATGTCTCTAAGTGGGTCTGTGTCCTTGCTCTTCGGAGGAGTGACCAAGTCTTGCATGCCTCCTGGCCACTTTCGTTTCCATGTCCTGCACCTAGTGAGCACATGTTCAGTAGTCTCCTCCTCCTCCCCACACCATCGACATTCTGGGCTGTCTGCTTTCCCGATTTCGTACTGCCATTTCCGTAGTAACTTGCCGCCCAGTATTCCTGCTAGTGTGGCTATGTGTCGACTTCCAAGTCTTGTCAAGGGACGGTAGCTGAGCCCTAGCCGGTTTCTCTCTGTGGCGCGCTGATGTCTCGAGGTTTGTCGTATCCCATCTTCTGTTATGGTTTCATCTTGGTAGGGGAGGCATGTGCCTATTTTCGCAGCTGTGTCTGCTTCGGTGTTCCCTTTGACTCCTATATGGGACTTGACCCACATCACTGCAACGTCCCAGTCACCTCGGTCTGTTCTCGCTTTCCAGGCGTCTCTAACCAGTTTTGCCGGTCCTTTGTGGGTGGGCTCTCCCTGGGCGATCTTTAGGAGCTTGGATATCGATACCTTAGAGTCGGTTATGATCAGGAGTTCCCCAGCTTGATTGCGTAATGCTTCGCTCATGGCAATGAGTTCTGCATCATTGACAGTAGTCTGTTCCCCTAGGTATGTGGAAGTAGAGGTGTCTTTTGCGTAGGTGCCTAGACCTGTCTTGTAATCTATCCTGCTCCCGTCAGTGTAGACGGAGTTCCACCCCTCGTCCTCGGCATTGGCTATGGCATTCTCGAACTCGAGCTTGTCTGCGTCCGCAGGTAGTGCTGGTAGGATGGCTAGTGGTAGGGGGTTGTTGTGTGAGAGAGACCCCCGTAGGTACCTGCACTCATTATCCCTGTTTTGAATTATCTCATCGTGGAACCGTAGGGCCCTGGCTTCTACCCTCTGGCGTTCTCCTTCTAGGAATGTTTGGGCTGATTCTAGGTTGGCTATTCCTTCGACTACGTCTCGCCTGGTACCCCACGGGGCTGCAGTAATCTTCTGTGCTACTGTGTATTGCCATTTTTCTATGTCTTTGATCTTGGTTGCTGGTGGAGACTGTCTTGAGTAGTCCTGCCATGCCCAGCATCCCCATGTGGCGATTGTGCGTGCGATGCTTGTATATATCTGTCGTTTCTTGCCTGGTGTGAGGCGAGTTAGTCTCGATGCCACTCCCCATGCTGCCTTCCCGAGAAGTAGTCTCTTCTTATGATGTCGAGTAAATTTTAGCTCCCAATCTACCGTCAATCCGGTTAGCCTATAGTCAGGGCCTTTTACCCCAATTATTAGTGTCTCGGACTTGTTTGGGTCAAGTTCGAATCCATGCTCTGCTGCTGTTTCGGTGATTTTTGCCCTGTGTATCTTTATGGCTTGTCTGAGTTTTAGGAGTGACGGATGTGAGATTACACTGTGGAAATCATCGACATATGACCTGGTGAAGTTGTGTTGGTCTACCTTCTCTGCCACAGGTGCTACACCTATCAGGAATAGTACCGGGATAGTGGAGATCCTTGCGGTGTACCATCTGTCATCCTCCCTGTAGCTCTCCTTTTGCCATCCCATGTCATGTTGTAGTTGGTCGGCATCATAAAAGCTTCTACAAAGCTCGCTAGGTTATGGTCTGTTTGTCTTATTCGAGCAACCACCTTGTCCCTTCGAAGAAAGTTAAAAGCTGACTTGATATCGTCTCCTACTAGGGCTACCCATTCTTTCTTCTGTAGCCTCTTCTCTGTCTCCTTCAGCACTTGTCGCTGTAGATCCTCTGCACCTCGATGGCGTCTTCCTCCAAGCTGAGTGTCTCTGAAAAGGTCGTCTTTTCTTTGTAGCAGGTCTGCGATGACTTTTTGACCTAGCTTCGCTACTGTGTTCAGAAGCGTTATGGGTCTCCAACTCCCTACCTGATCTCTGGGTTTCCCTTTCTTGAGTATCATAACCACCTCAAAGCCTCTGGCAAAGTCGTAGTCACCGTTTATATACTCTACAATTCTCTCTCTTACAGCAGTCCATAGAGTCGTACCCTTCAGAAGCTTCAGTAAGCCATATTGTATGCCATCGGGTCCCGGTGCTGATCTTGGTTTAGCTTTTGTTAGTGCCTTTTCTATCATCATCCTGGCTTGATCTTTTTCGACGGTGAGTCCTGTTGGTCTGATAGTAGTGGTCGTAGTTTCTTGTCCTTGTGATATGAAGTTGCGCTCAATCAATACCTTAGCTATCTCCTCGTCTGAGCCTGGTATCCCCATGAGGTCTCTTTGGCGGAAAGGGTCTCTTGCTAGCCTGAAAATATCCCATGGTGAGGTGATTCTGTCCTCTTCTAAGAAGCCTTCCCAGTATTCCTTCTTCTTATCTCTTATTATCTCCCTAAGTAGTCTTCTCGCTCTTGTTTTCTCTGTGTGGCTAGCCCCGCTCTTTAGAATGGTTCTGGTCATTTGTCGTGCCTCTTTTACCTCCTTGTCGAACCATCGTTTCGTGCGTCTGGTGATGTATGCATCTTTTGTAAACTTTTGGCTTAATTCACATAGTAGTTCATACCCATCAATACCTTCGGCTAGTTTTCTGTTGCCATATTTATCAACAAATTCTTCCCATTTGTCCCAGTCTGTTACTTTGATGGTTTTGGCCTCTGTCTTCTTTCTGGTATCCAATGTTCCGATAATCATCACATGGTCTGTACCAGAAATCCATGTTGTCTTTGTTGTTTTCCATTCCCTGGGCCTTGCGAATACCAGGTCCAAGAGTGCCGTTCTTATCTGTCCATTGATTGTCCGTGTCCATGTGATAGTATTTCTATCTATCTGTTGGAGTAGTCCTCGTGCTTGGAGGGTGTCTTTTAATAGTATGCCTCTAGTATCTTGTTTCGGAGACCAGTCATAGTGATGGCTGTTGCAGTCCCCTATTACCATATCCGTTACTCCTATCTCTTCCAATTCCTTCTCAATATCGGTGTCTCTGTTCCAGTACACTCCAGTAATCATTCGGTCGTCTAATTGTACTGTGATGTGGTTGGCTTTGCCGTCTATTTTCATGCTCATTATTCTGTCCTTCCTTACGTAGGCTGTTATTGCTCCGCTTTTTATAGGAGAATGTACGTTCGTATAGCTTGGATGAAATGTAGTTCCTCCCCTTGGTGCTCTCCAGCATTCCCCTATAAAAAGTATATCTATTTTCTTGTCTGCTGCTTCCTGTAGGGCTAGGTCCGTCCCCAGTATTGACCTGCCAACGTTCTGGTATGCGACCTTAATCATAGTCTTATTTGTCGATACCCTGGTGCCCTATATGGGGTCGCTTTCTCCTGTGCTGCTCTCGCTCGTTCACACCCTTCCTCGTGTCCGCCTTTCTTTCGACAAGCCTGGCATGACTTTGCAAATGGAGTTTCATTGAGGTCGACTGGGTCTTCGTAGTCTCGCCTTGCTGGTGAGCTCTTCAGATGTTCTGGAAGGTTGCGTTGTCTGGGGAGCCACTCGATTACCTGTCCCACTACGAAATGTCGGCAGTATCCATCTGGAGCAGTGTACCTATATCTTCTGGCTTTATTCGAGGTCTCCTTTCCTAGATCCTGTCTTAGGTATAGCTTTTATTCTATCACCTCTGAAGAGTAAGCCTGATTTTAGGGTCTCGACTACTCCATCAGTCACAAAAATGGATAGTGCCTTGTTTCCTTGTGTTGGAACCTGTTTGTTAGTTAATCTGCGTACTGATCTATTGGCCAATACTCCTGGATTGTCAGCTCTCAATTCTCTCTCCACCCTGCTCGGAGCCTCATTGGTTCCTATGTTGAAAGTTACTAGCTCAACCATTCTGTGATCCCAGTCGACTTTTAGATGTTGGTGTCCATTGCATGTTGCTTTCTCTAGGGGGCCTAGAGACCTAAGTCCTTTCTTATACTGAGTATCTGCCATGATTAAGATTCTTTCGTGGGGGTATTCTGGGTCCAGGGCAACGAATCTCACTTGGTACTCTGCTTCCGTTCCTAGGTTTCGATTGATCCTGTCTCTCATGGCCTTTTTGTGCTCGAACACTGAGTGTGATCTTGGATCCTCACTAATACTCTGCCAGTTTTGCGCCCCAAAGACTCTCGCCTGCCACAGTTTCTCCTTGGGTATTACTTCTTCCTCACCCTTCTGTGCTGGCCCCTTGAGTAGTGTCCGCTTTTCCTCTTGTCTCTGAGTTGGGGTTCCTGCTTGGGGTTTGTCTTCTCTTGTGAGTTTGGCTTCTTTTACTGCCGTAGCATATGATTTCCTTTTCTCAGTGGATTGGGAGCGTTTTGTCTCATTCTCTGGTGTCCTCTCCTTGCTTTTCTCTCCTTTATGTGTCGGTATGTTGGGAGTACTACTTGTGCCTCTCGTCTCGGCCCCCTTCTTGTTGTCCAGTTTCTCAGTGGTAGGAGCACCCTCACTGGTGGCTGTTTTGTTAGTATTATTTCTAGCTATTCTATTGGTAGCTGCTCCCTTTCGTCCATCTCCTTGGGGCTTGGATCCACCTCGTGATGTCTTAGGAAGCTGTACTGTAGTTGTAGACTTTATCACAGGTTCTTGCGCCGGGCTTGAGTTTGTTGGTATGCTGTTGGACATGTGTATGGTACTCGACATGTCTGTGTTGTCTCGCATGGCTATGTCTCTGTCAATTTCGATTGCGTGCTTGCTGTCTTTGAGGTTCGTATTGGTGAGCTCATAATCCATACTATCTCCTCCTTCTTCTGTAGTCTTCCGGGCAGGTACCGAGGAGCTTCTCTTTCCTACCGGCCTTCGTATCATTCCTGTGAGGGGCGATGGTATTGTCTTGAGCCTGACCGCGTGCCTGCTATCCTCAAGTTTCACGTTTGTATAAGTTCTGTCCATTTGGTCCCCTCCTTCTTCAGTAGTTAGTTTGTTATTTGGCATGGGTGATGCGCTAGGCGTGCTGAGGTCAATTAATGTAGGCGTCTTTGTCTCCAAGGGTGTGGCCGTTGCTGTCAATTCGGGCGTGTTTGCTCCTGAGGTAAGGTCATTCCAGTTTGTTGTATGTGTCAGTGTGAGTTCTGGTTCCATTTCGATTCTGCCTGGCGTGACTACCCCGAGTCTTCTTCTTAGGTCATCCAGGATATTGCTGTGGTATTGTAAGGCGTCTAGGATAATCCTCACCCAACTGTCGTCCCGCTCTCTGAGGGTGTCTCGGTTGAATATCTCGTATAGTATTTCGTCCTTGATTTTCTTTCTTTCGACTGCCATCTGGTTGAGCATGAAGTGGCGAATGCCCTCGTGGTGTGTTTCTAAGCACACTCTCGTGTGCTGTTTTAGGTCTTGTTGTGCCTCTTCTAGTTCCCGGCTTATGTCAGTATGGATACTATCCGTTCCTGCTGCTTGCTCGTTCCTCCAGGCCCAGTATTTATCAGCCATATCCCTCGTCCATCTTTTAAGGTCATTATCCACTTCTCTTTCCCACCTGCCTAGTCCGAATCGTTTCTCTAGTCCCCGTAGGGCTTCTGCTGCTGAAGCTCCCATATATCTGGCAGTCTCTTGTTTCATACGGCCCTGAGTCATCTTGGTTTCCCAGGAGCGTGCCTGCCTCGCTGCGGCTATTGCTGTATCCAGCATGAATTGCTCCTCATAGGCACTCTCATCCATGTCCGGGGTTCGGGGTCTGTCCGGAGTTGGTGGCCGAGTGCTGGAAGTTGCCGGTATATATATTACTGTGTCGTCTGATGACTCGCTTTGTGTGTCATCATCTTTAATGGGCATGTGTGCTCCGGCGTGAGGCACCGGGGTGTACCCTTCATTGTCACTAAAGTCTGGGTCCTTGTATAGGGGGAGGGACGTGGTCTTGCTTGTGGATGCAGGTTCCTCCTGTGAATCCGGGACCTCTGACTCATTGTCATATGTCGCCGGAATCGTAGTTCTTAATTCTGGTGGTCTCACCATGATCATTTCTTCCATCTTGTCGTAGGTATTAGGGGCGGGTGGCTTTACTACAATTGTCTCCTCCATCTGGTCTTCGGGTGGGCGGGAGTCCATGGCCTTGCTTCTTTCGATGAACTCAATTATTTGCTGGGTCAGAACCCTGCCTGCCTGTATGTCGTCGATAGTTATTGTCCTAACAGGGACCTCAATGTCCTCCTCGTCTGCGAATACGCCTCGCCCCACCGCTAGGGTGGTTGCATTTTCCATTCTTTCTGCCTTTTCCGGTTCTCCCTTTCTGGTGTGTTGGATAATGTCAGCAAACTTATGAAGGGTCCATTGCTGGTCTTCGGCGATAAATGTCATGTCTTCATGCGCCTTCCAGTCCTTCACCATATAAAACTCTATGTTATTTACCCTTGGGCGGCGCTTTGCCGTCCGTGTGGCGCTTTTGGCTTGCCGAAGAGGGTCGGCCCGGCTGTTGGTTCGGCCTCTTGTGGCTTTCGTGGCTGGAGCCATCGGTGGCTGGTGGGTTGTACGCTACTGGTCTTAGTATGTTGGGTGGCGTTTGGGTGGCAAGGGGTGTGTGTAGCTAGTGGATGTGAGTGGCGAATAGTGGGTGGCAAATACTGTCCTTATCTGGGTTGCGTATTTTCGTAGTGGTGGGGAGGCCGCTGATGGGGTCTCGGGGTGCCCCCGCCGTCAAGGCGACTGTACGAGCTGAAGGTGGGTTGGGGGGTTGGTGGAGGTTCTGGGGGGCGTTCCCAGAGCGTTGATGGCTGTTTCTTTGGGGAAGGTGTCTAAATGTTCGTTTTTGGTAGATTTTTAGAGGTCCCCGCGACCTTCGGGCCGAGGGGCGTCGTCTGTCGTTGTCCGCTTGTCGCTAGCTGTCCTGTGGGTCGAGATACGGGCTCGGTCACGTGATCTTGGACGTGGCCCGAGGAGGTTGTAGAGGTGTGTGACTCCTCGGACCTGTGTGACGACTCTGTCCCTCCTTAGGAAGTTGAATGCGGATTTGACATCGTCGCCGGCCAGAGCTACCCATTCTTTTCTGTTCAGTCGGTCTCTTACTTCCTTGAGCACTTGTCACTGCAAGTCTTCCCCCCCGGTGTGGTCTGCCCTCTAGCTGTTGATCCTGGAACAGGGCGTCCTTCGTTTGTGCGATGTCGGCCACCACTTTTTGACCCAGTTTGGCCACCGTGTTGAGAAGGGTTATTGGCCACCAACTCCCAATCTCGTGTCTGTCTTTTCCTTTTTTCAGTATCATCATGGTCTCGAAGCCCCTGGCGAAGTCGTCTATGATCCTCTCCCTAACCGCCTCCCATAACGAGGTGCCTTTCAGGAGCTTCACGAGGCCGTACTATACCCCGTCGGGACCTAGAGCTAACCTTGACTTCGTCGCGCTCAAGCCTTTGTCAATGGCTCTTCTCGCTCTTTTTCTTTCCAGCAGGATCCCCGGTGGTCTTTGTATCACCCTAGGGAGGGCCTGCTCTGCCGTAATGAAGTTGGTTTATGACGGCATCTGCTATCTCCTGATCTGTCCCTGGGATGCCCATTAGCTCTCTCTGTCACAAGGGGTCCCTCGCCAGTCTGAAGACGTCCCACGGCGATTCAATCCTTTCCTCCTCCAGAAACTCTTCCTTCTTCTTTGTCCCTGATGATCTCCGTAAGAAATTCTTCTGGCTCTTGTTTTGCCCCCCCACCGAGACGCCGCTGTCTCTTCGGTGGATCCTCTTGACCATTCGCCTGGCTACCTTGACTTCTTTGTCAAACCACCGTTTGGATCGGTCAGTGATCTGGGCTGGCTTGGAGAACTGTTCATTTAGGTCAAGAAGCATCTTGTAGCCGTCCACGCCCTCTGCTAGCGGTATATCCCCCCATGTTTCTATGTAGTCTTCCCACCTGTCCCAATCCGTGACCTTGATGATTCTATTTCTGCTGGCCCTGGTTGTGCTCAGTGAGCCCTTTATCATCGCATGATCTGAGCTCGCTATCCACGTCATCTCTGTTTCTTTCCATTGTCCGGTTCTGGCGAAGACCAGGTCTAACAGTGCAGTTCTCGTGCATCCGTCAACCTGCCAAGCCCAAGTTGTGGTTCTCCAATGCACTTGTTGAGTGAGTCTCTGGCTTTCCAGCTTATCCTTTAGTATTCTTCCCCTTTGGTCCTGCTTGTCTGACCAGTCCCTATGGTGGCTATTGCAGTCCCCTATGATCAGGTCTACCAGGCCGATCTCCTCTAGTTCTTCCTGCACGTTTGCCTCCCTGTTCTAGTATACCCCGGTCACATTTCTCCCATCAATTCTACTGTGATGTGCCCGTCCTATCCGGCTACTTTTACCTAGTCCAGTCTGTCCTTTCTCACGTAGGCCGCCACTTTTCTCCCCTCCTTGGGTGTGTACACAGTGGCGTACGCTAGGTGGATATAGTCCCCCCCGGTGCCTTCCAGTTCTTCTCTATGAATTAAATATCTACCTTCCCATCCGCCGCCTCCTGTAGGGCCAGATCCGTGCTCAGGATCGACCCTCCCACGTTCTGGTATGCGATCCTTAGCATGCGGGTGGCCCACCCACTGGTGCCTCCTGGGGTCCTCGGTGTGCCCTGCCGCAGTCCGGGTGATATTCCCCTATTCTCCTGCAGCACTGGCAGGTCTTCTTGAATCCCTTGTTTAATGTGCGCGGCTCGGTACAGTCCTTCCGTCGCGGTGAGCTTCTCAGCCATTCCGGTAGGTTCCTCTGCCTCAGGACCCACTCTATCACCTGCCTTAGCAGGAAATGCCTGCAGTAGCCATCTGGTGCAGTGTATCTATACCTCCTGGCCTTCCTTGTATTCTCTCTCCCCAGGTCCTCCCTCAGGTGCATTTTAATCTTGCCGCCTTTGATTGCCAGCCCGTCTTTCAAGATCTCTACCACGTTGACTGAAGCAAAGACTGACACCGCTCTGTGGCTCTTCTTGACCGTGACCTGGCCGTCCGTTAGTCTTCGAATGGTTCTTCCTGCCACTGCCAGAGCTCTGGGGTTGTCTATCCTGAGATCTTTCTCCAGCCTTTCTAAGGACTCCCGATCGCTCAGATCGAACATTACGAGTTCCACAAGCCTGAGGTCCCAATCGACTCTGATATGTTGGTGGCCCTCTCAGACGGCTGCCTCCAGCTGTTCCAGGTGCCTGATGCCCTTTTTTTTGGGGTGTTTTCCATCAGCAAGATCCTTTCCTTCGGGAACGCGGGGACCAGCACCACAAACCTGATCCGGCAAGGCGCCTCTGGGGCCTAGTGCTCTGTTCACTCATTCTCTCATGCTCTCGGCGTGTTTTTTCACGTCTTTGCTGGTCGCATTCTCGCCTAGGCTCTTCCAGTTCACTGCGTTGTATACCCTCGCCTGCCAGAGCCCGTTGTTGTTACCCCCGCCGTCGCTCCCCCCCCGTTCTTGACCTCTGGTTGCCGGTCCGTTGTCACTCTAATGGTCTGCGTTGGTCCTCGCTCCGCAGCTGCCACCGCGTATGACTTGTGTGTGGGTGCCGTAGTCTTCTCCGGTGCTGTTGGGGTTGAGCTCGTCTCCGCTGGTCCGCGGCTGGTCTATGTGGCTGCTCTCTCCCGCCGTTGGCGGCGTCTGCCTGCCCTTAGGTTGTGGTTGGCAGTTTTTTTTTTTTTTTTTTATATCAGTACTCGCATGCCGCCCTATGGGCTATGGCGAATTTGACATGTAGGTAGGTAAGTATATAGCGAGTGAAACTTCAGATTTCCACGTACATGGAGGTTCATGCTCGAATTTGGGTGTGCTGCGAGGGCAGTCTAAGGTAGTGCTGGACACCTACAAGGAATGAAGTCGCTTGAACTCTTCCAGGAATCTTGAGATTGTTTTGCGCTTACCATCTTTCTTAGCTTTGCGAGCTTTATATACAGAGTACTTCGGAACTTAAGTACATGTCTCGGTGAATGGTGGCTTTTCCAGGCATCCTCGTTCTTGGGGTGGCATTGTCACTTCGGGGGGTCAGGATATGGGTAGTAGGTGGATCGTGAACGGTTCAGGGTAATATTTCTTTCCCCCTTCGCCTCGCCTCGCGCATGCATAGATTGCATTTTATTCAAGTATATATAGAAGTTAGAGGGGTCACGGACTTTGCTGCATCTCAATTTGTGAAGGAGATGATCCTTTTTTATCGAACTTTCTTTCTCTCCGCTGCGTTAGTCCCCTCAACACCCCCCCAAAAAATGAATAAAAGCCATACTATACTTTTGCTATTTAGTGGTATCGTATATCCCCCCCTACCCCCAAGTGCATGATTGTGATTTTTTCCATAAAACGCATAAGAAAACAAATTTAAGCATGTACCCTCTGCACCTCAAGATACTTGTGCCTCCATCTCTGCTGCTACTGACCCCTTCTGAAAGAGAATGATAACATCTCTCAATGCATACGGTGCTGTCAACTGGAGATGCATTCCAGTTTTCAATGCTCTGTCTGTAATTCCATTTACAAACTGCTGGGCTAGCATACTATCGAAAGTGGTCCCCAACGTCGTTCTCAATTTTCTGACCCGATCCACATATTGCTTAGTGCCATCTCTTCCCTGCTGCAATGTAGCTGCCTCATTCAGTGCTTTGGCAACCTCGTGTGCTTTAGAAATAGGTTGATCGGGAGATTCTGCTGCCATAACAGTCATTATCTCCTGTGCTTTGGCAACCTCGTATGCTTTAGAAATAGGTTGATCGGGAAATTCTGCTGCCATAGCAGTCATTATCTCCTCATAAGATGTTCTTTGCTCAGCTGCAAGACCCTGCCACCACTCTTGGGCCTCACCAGCAAGAAAACTCTGTAGGAACATAATCTTTGCTGTGTTCCTTGCTGCAGCCATTGGGAAAGAGGTCTCTAGTTGTGGGAAGTACAACTCGAGCATGTCTCTAAACTGAGAAATAGATGGACCAGTCCGCCCCCCAGAAAATTTCTCAGGCCGTATTATATTAAAGATGCCCCGATCCATTCTTGATTGAGCTGGAAGGGGTAATTCCGGAATTGTTTCCCTTATAGTTCTGGTACTTTCTTGAGCTGAGTTACTCAAGATCGGATTCTGAATAGGACTTACGTCCTCGGGGCTTGAACATGCACTTAACTTCACAGTGTCTTCTGACGAGCTGGAGGTAACCACGGCAGGCCGTGCAGGACTTTGTACTCTAATAGGATAGTCCTTTGCAGTTATCAATAGGAAGGGTATCTTGGTTCCGAATAGACTCCCTTCTAAATCCGCTAAAAGGGCCCCGCCCTTACTTTTGGCAGTAACTGTAACTTCTGCTGAAGCCACCTTGAACCGCTCACTCCTCTGGTCTCGAGTATGAACAGCTTGCTCGAGCTTATTATTCCACCCAATAATAGGCTCGCTTTTCCGACGAATCGAGTCCAGCCTTGGTCCAGAATTAGACTTCCTGGCCTTTGACTTTTCTCTCACCAGACAGATCCCCTGTCTTCCTAGTACCGCCAAGTTGTGGGAGGGATCAACGAGGAAAGTTAAACGAAGGGGAACAAGAACACAAAATGGTAAAAGGACTAGAGGTCAGGACGCAAGACGAAGACCGGTGTGGTGGTAACCACGGTACCGATGGAAAGAATAAGGCCATACGCGGGCCGGAGCGGTACTCAGCGGTAGGGCCACATGATGACACATGGGAAGAAAATTATGATTAAGAAGCGAGATATGTATGTATAGGCTCAGTTGGGAGGCGAAGGTGGTCTATAAATTGTATGTAGATAGGACTGTGGAAGCAGGCAAGAAAGCAGCAACGGACAGACATACGCGGATATATACAGACATGGCCAGATATGGACACGCACAGACAAGACAATTGAAGACTCTTTTCTTGACATTTGATTATTGAGGCCGCCCTTGAGGCTTCGTTCCGCCAGCTCTAGATACCGGTACCCGTGCGAAACAGTGGATGCTGTTGAGCCGTCATCACACCGGTGTACTATATGTCAAGAGCACGACGAAACAACTGTAAGACTGAACAGAATAATGACCCAGTTATACTGTGAGCATCCACGATGATGATGATGATGATCGGAGGAGGCCCTCTCCTCTCCCTCAAGAAATACCCGTAACCTTCTGGTACCCCCTTCCATCTTTGGTAGTCTCCTACCCCAGGCCGTCACCCACCGTTGCATCTCAGGTGCCAAGATTCCCACAGTACCAACCCAGGCCCCCGGGGAAGAAGTATGAGGCTATATAAAATCTAATCATCTTACTATACCTACCCTTCCATTCATGTAACGTTCGGAAACCTAAAACTTCAAAAACAAACCTCTGATATAGAGCTTTTTCTCCTACTACTACTACTATATTTAACCTGTATATTCCACACGTCTCCTAGTTATATATGTGGATTGTAGCTAAGTAGCTACAACTGGTGTTTGAGATACAAAGATAACATATAAAGAGAAGAAACACCTCTATCAAGTCCCGAGCACTTCAGGCAAGGCTATGGTTACATACAACGAAGTATACGTACAGTATACTCTCGGTACAAGCATGTCCGATATAAGCATATGTTCGAATATAAAAGCATGTACCCCGACCGCCCTCATACAAAATAAGCGTATATTTGTTATAAGAATATTCTTATGCTTATAATAGCAAGACTCTAAGCTCAACCAGGAAGTCTTATCGATAAGATTACCCCTCTTAGCATCTTCAACCCCAGTGCATCCTACGTAGAGTATTGTATAGCAAAACATAGTCACCTTGTGAGAGTAGATATAAGTGGGATTCTTTTCTGACTCTATAATTATGTCTATACCTCTACTTCAAAGCATATACCTGCACCAGAAAGCGACCCACCTTCCGAGCCAGTCCCACCTCCATTGGTATCCCGATTCCCATGAGCAAGGTTTAATCGCGCTCGGAGCTTTCACAAACTCCACAAACTACAAGCAACCTCCTTGGATGGACCTCTTAGTGATACTCTTGAGTTTCTTTTCACCAGTGAGAAACGTTAGATTGAAGGGGCACAACTGGCAGAGGGATGCCTGCATAGCAAGCAATCACAAGTAACAGAGTTTATGTCACGACCTATACCTCGTACCTAGTAAATTTCATGTATTTATGGCCGCGCTTATTCATCTTTTGATATAAGAATAAATTCGTTATAAGCATATACCCTGACCGCCCGATGATATGCTTGTATCGAGAGGTTACTGTGGTTTTGTTCCACTATCTATCATAGAGTATCTACTCCACACTCCCAACGCTCGTGCGTCTGGACACGTACTCTAGAAATTAGTACATAGTATATTTGTAGATTGTATCAGTCCGTATTTCATTCCTTTCTAAACCTCAAGTTCTAACGTCATTCGGAACCATCTCCGGCCCTACTCGTCAACCCTCCCACCTTTTCTAAGCCTCTCTGCCTATACATACATCTGCGTAAGCCATCAGAAAAATCGTGCCATGACTGCCAAATACGGTTCCCATCCTTTCAACCCTCGTTTCATGGAAAGAAGGTTCACATGGAACACATGCAGAGAAAAAATTACTGTATATTGGTTTTCTCTAAAAATACACGCCTCGCGGTTGCGCAACCACTGAAAAGTTCGCCGGTCTGCGAGAAACGAATTATAAAGCGGGGGAGGGTGTAGTTCAAGGTGATTACCAGGATCTAAGCGCAGGTTGAGCCGCATCTCAAAGCGGAATAGATATTCGTATCATCAATCTGTTACAGAACCGTTCAATGTGATGTCATCTCTGAAATCAAAAATTCAATAAACCGTGATCCATTCTCCTCTTATGCACCCACAAGGTTCGGACGCACAGGCAGGCATGAATGTCGTACGTAGTGAGGAATTGTCATTCGACTCCGTACACCACCCCCCTCAATTTCCCTCAATTACTTTCCACAACCTACAGCATGAATTTTTGTTCCTTCCGCAATCTCAAAAGGATCAATGCAAAACGTAGTAATCTCTCGCATGGCTTAATAAATCCCGAATTGAAGGTGGCGGGGGGGAGTTCCAATTTAACATATGTGTGTACCGAGGCTCCCAGGATCGGGTAGCGTAATGTAACCAGTGTAGCCGCCGTTGCAAAGTCCTGTACGGCTGCATAAAAGCAAGTTACTGAACAAAGAGGGGAAAAAAAACGGGTGTAGTTAAGATGACACAATAGCTTTGGCAAACCGTCTGCTCAGCCACTGTCAGCAAATTGAAATGCAATGCGGGATCGGATGCTTCCGATCGAATATACATCGGCATAACACGTGGCACCCTGAATCAAAGTCCCATTGCCATTTTCGCGGCATAACGCCGCACTGAGAATCCATGCATTGAGTAAATTATGCACCAATCAGTCTGCGCATCGCAAGCTCTGTTATCGATATCACTGCGCTGACGTGGGTAACCGCTCTCCCCATTACGGACAAAAGATATGCACCCCTGGCTAACCCCGGAGCTCTCGCCGCAGCCATGCAACCTTAAGTTCTGACAGCCAGCTATTTGCATCGTCCTTTGTGAGTACGGTAATACCGCGCCGCCGTTCAAAGGTTGCACGGGAGTATGACTTTCTATCACGTGCGCTTTGGCTTATAGCCTGATACTCAAATACTCAAATTGCGAGACTCAATTTGGGAACAGGGAGTGACTAAGCATCGTGATTTAACAGCTAGGATTTCAATCAAAATACCGTCAACCACGGCTTAGTCGCCCGACCGTTCGTATCAACTTCTGATAGATAAATGTGAAACCTTGTACGTTGATTGATTATCTTGTCATAAGCTTCCTCAAAGATGGAAAAGATTTGATTGTGATCCATAGTGTGGCTACTCATATTTCCTCATAATAGAATTGTATTCTCGATATCTCAACAGCAATGATTTGTCGATTTTAATCTGGCTGTAGTCTGGCTCAATATAATCGCAGAGCCTCATGCCGGGGATTTTCCGCTTGGAAATTAGCGGAAATTGTCCATTGCAAGCCTCGGCACTAAGTCACAATGTTGTAGCACTCGTACAAGCTCTACACCTTTCCTGGCTAGTTTAGGTTGTCAGCAACGCAAGTCATTGAGAAAGTAGTGTTGGAATATCATGCATCGCAGTCAGTAGGCATATAGTAGTCCAATCCAGGAGAGCGGGGTCTCCCTTAACAGGCAGCAGGCCGGATCTGGCGAGGACAATTGGATCTCACGTATGTACTATGAGAGTGAGGGATGTATCCAAGCTCCTTGAGGTGGAAATTGTTCGCGAACGCTGACTCCCTACGGGGAGTCGTATGCGCTAGCTCATCAACTTGAGCTCTTGTTTGCTTCCTCAAAGGAACTACCTATGTATCAATATTCAACCAATAATCAATGGATTATGAAAGGAAATGTCATGTCAGCGAATTATCGAGAACCCTATATAGTTGTCGCCTATGTGGCACAAGCAGGCAAAGATCAATAATTCGTTAGAGTGTTTATTAATTGACAAAAAAACTGGTATAAATCTTCTGTACAGTGGCGCAATTGAGCGTCGGCAGGATTTGTATTGTGTGACTAAAGTGACTGGGATAACCGCAATTCGATCTACCACTCCAATATGCATCTTGATGACCAAGAATTAGGGTTATGAAAGCACATGACGAGTCTTGTGAACACATGTGTGAGTATCCCAGAAACTTTAATTTGCTATCCCCATAATCCGGGCCCTGGAATGCCTTGTCGCGTACGTGTGTTATCTTACTGGCGATTGCTTATGAATTAAAGGCGGTAACGACGGCGATCCTCCACGAACTGGTCCGAGGCTACCACGAACTCTACGTGTAGATTTCTGCACCGTGTAGACAAAACGCTGCAAAAAAAAACCGTCGCAAGCACCTTTAATTCGGTTTCTGGGCCTAACCTCAAACTGGAGTACGATTTATTGCTGAGTAAAGTTCAGGTACCCGCGCCACAGGATGTTACCTCCGTCCATTGTCGCGATCTGTACCTACAGCGACCCGGCTTTAGATACAGAATGGATCTCAAGCACAGCGTGTATACCTCAGAACTGAACCTAAGGCGGGGCATTCTACATGCTGCGATAGTTGTCCGTTTATGTGCCTGAGTTGTGCACGTGGCGAAGCGATTCTTGAGGTCTGAGGACATGAGGTCTGAGTCACATAGATTGAGCCTCATTCTGACAACGTGCATCGTCCAAAATTCAACCCCGCGTAACGCTGACACAGCAGAAGTGTCTGATCATTATAAACGTCTTTGGTGCATAGCCAAGCACTTGGCATAGCCATGTCCCCACTTTGCCAGGATCTGGGTAAATCACTATTTAAGCGACAACTGTTAGCGACCAACTGGGGTTGCATGAGACAGTGCCTATGCTTTACATGAAGAGAACGGAAAAACCTGCTGACGATTTGGACAGCTCCAGCAAGCGGGGTATGTCGTGGCGGATGTACCAATTGATGCATTTGCATAATCTGAGCGCAGAATAGCAAGACACGGCGACGAGACAGGAGTGGTAAATATAAATAAAGGCATTAATTCGAATTGAGTGAAACGATTGACGCCCGGGGCGGAGAGTAATTTTTTTTTTTTTTTTTTTTAATGTCATTACTCGCATGCCGAGGCGGAGAGCAAGAAGTGCCTGCGTTACTAAGGCGAGGGGAAAGGGGCAGAGGGCGCGACGCTATTAGAATAATCGGAGAGAGCTTTTTAGCTAATTCCACATCAGCGGATTACTCAAAGCGGTAATGTATTAATACAGGGGCTCCAGGTTTCTGGTACGTCCTAGAGTTTACCAACCACGGTCACGTGAGATCAGCACATGCAAAATAAATTTGGTTATTCCAACGTCCATTGATTGATTCCAAAGTCTAATTCCGTGACGGGCTAAGGTACATGTGACATGAAATTAAAAACTGACGACATGAGGTAAGAAAAGTAGTGGTCGCAAAAGTGGTAAGCCACAAACACATGAAGAACACAAAATAGATGTCAGTACATTCTTCTTTTGGACTAATCGTCCCACACCAAAATTCTGAGCTCAAAATCGGCGGCCAAAAGTTCAATGTCCTCGAACCATCTTCGTTCAGTATCGAGCTTGCATTGTTCTTGTCCAGGTCTCGCTTGAACTAGAGATAGTCTCTCAAATGTGGCAATCATATCCCTCACCGCCTGTAGCTTGATCTCCATTCGATTCGACATCGCCTCATGTAAAGCGGGGCCTGCTGCAATTGTTCGAGGTAGAGTATCCTCAGCAACTCTCAAATCCCGGATGCCTTCTTCATGAGCCAGCGCTAGGAACGGGATGAGAACGCTGCACCTGTAAACCAAATCCATGGGAGCAGTGCGGTCGTGTGGTTTATCCTGGTATGTATTGTAATATTTGGTGACATCATGAACGAGTCCAAGGGTTTCAGAGGGGTGTTGGTATGCAAGGTACTGATAACGCTGATAGAGCCTTGCTTTTGCTTCTTGGGACTCAGCAGCAGAGGAAATGGGACACAACTGAAGTAGAGATGTGTTGGAAGTAGTGAAGTACTGGCTAGGGCCTAGCACTTGTACTATCACATCGTGGATAGATTCAAAGAAGCGAAGGTATTCAACTTCCAATCTTTGAGCGAGCATTGTAGGGTTCGGGTACGAAGCCTTCAACACTTTGATAACATTAGCATCTGTAACCCAAAAGAAGGCCGTGTAATATATGGCTGTAGGGATTACCTTGCGACTGGAGGTGATTGTAACTGTAAAATCTTTAAATTGGGGTGAAAGTAGAGAGTAGTGACAGTACTGGAAGTTTGCGGTCTTTGGAAGTTTGCGGTCTTTGGAAGTTTGCGGTCTTTGGAAGTTTGCGGTCTTTGGAAGTTTGCGGCCGTTGTAATTGCTGTGCTGAAACATTGAAGGGAAATGGTGGAGATTTATATTGAAGGTTTTCGACGTTCGTAGTAACGATATAAGCGATATCGAAATCTTCCGAAAGCCGTTTCAATTTTTTTTTTTTTTTTTTTATATCACGTAACCTCGCATACAGGCTACCAGCCTATGGCAGGGACCATATACGCGGGCCAGGTTAGAAGCAACTAACGACAAACTCTACATACACACCTCGAGTACCTAGTACCCTCCATCCCCGGCTAAAGCCGTTTCATGTGATTGGCATTACTATCTCCTTAAAATCACATGCCCCTACCGGAAGGAAGTGATCAGGGAAACCGGGATACGCATGGAGGCGAGAGCGCGACGAGCGGAAGAAAGAGATAGGTTTTTTTTCTTTTTTTTTTTTTTGTTGTCACGTTACCCCTCTTGCAGCTGTTCGCCATGGCAGGGCAAAGAGATAGGTAGAGACTGAATTATAGACCACTACAGTGATTAGGGGGACTGACAGCCATGCTGGCGGGGCTTCTGGGGGAAAGGGCCTTCGGGCCTGGAAGTTCAGAGTAGGCAAGGTGGAGAGTCCTGAGTGCCGATAGTGCGGAGAAGGGTAAGAGATGAGAGAACATATCTGGAGAGAATGCAGAGTCTGGGGGCAGAGGTGGCCGGGGGCCAGGAGGCGGTAAGAGAACCCCGAAGACGAAGGAGGAGGGCAGAGATCCGCTGGTGCGATGTTGGAGTGGGCGAGGCGGTGAGATTCATTTGGAATTCCAAGGCGGAGGAAGAGGCGGGGTTGTTCATATTTTCCTTACTCTCCTATGTACCTATCCTCGCCACAGCCCTTAGGGCGGCATGCGAGTAATGATATAAAAAAAATAAAAAAATCATACGTCTGATATAGTGTGGCCTCAGGGCGGCTAAGCGTAGCTGGAACGTGATTTTGTAAAGGCAAACTTTAGCTAGGCTTTTC
Organism: Kalaharituber pfeilii; assembly: GCA_015179045.1. NCBI lineage: Eukaryota > Fungi > Ascomycota > Pezizomycetes > Pezizales > Pezizaceae > Kalaharituber > Kalaharituber pfeilii. The sequence goes on along the minus strand of WHUZ01000144.1, from coordinate 64,859 downwards.
TCACCGCTTCAAAGTGAGTGCTGCTGCCCATCTTCGGAGCCTAGAAACTAGTAGAGAAGGCGGTGAAGTGGAACTCCACCAAATTCTTGTCATGCTGTGCAGATTTTCTCAGACGATTCGACGTCAAAGAGTTAACAGCACCATACAGTCAAATGAGCATAGTGTTATTGGGGATAGCAAGATTTAGGGGTAAGCCATTCAGCAAATGACTATAGAGTTGCAAAGTAAGACTTGCATGCCGCTAATATATTAGAAGTGCTAGAACTGTGTTTAGAAGATCCTCAATGTTGTTCCCCGACTTGACTGATTCTTCTCCGGTCACCAGCGGCACAGGGAAAACATCCTCATCATCACATTGCTCAGAGTTGATATCGAAAGCTTAGTGAGGCCGAGGCCAATAGCCCTAGGTTCAAATGCGCATTTCTTCTTCGATTCTGCACAATATCAACATCCCGCGTTGGTTAGAGCATTTTCCTCTCCTAAACTACTTGACTAGTTGTAAAGTAGTAGTTATGAGACCAGGGAGTTAGGCTTTCTAGGGGTGTACAGCGTTCACCTTATCTATTAATTTTCCAATTGTGAAGGAATAACGAGATTGATCACCTCTGTATATCTATTTTCTTTCCGTCATTGACTACATCCGTGACATAAAACAATTGTAAATCGTGTAAGGCTAGAAAGCGCCTAAGAATGCATAGGCTAGAAAGCGCCTAAGAATGCATAGCAACGGCTGGTGATATATTAAAGAAGTGACGGTAGCGATGGGAACTGCAGGTCTTGCCTGGGGCAGCGGAATGGAGCACAAGAAGTCTTCACTATCGAGAAGGCTTGGAGAAGGCATAGAAATTGCAGGAGCCCCGATAGCTAGTCTCGTAACCGCATAGTGTTGGATTTTTTATTTTTATTTTCTATTATTATTATTATTATCTTTTCAATGTCATTACTCGTATACCACCACGGGGGGGACGACGAGATAATTACATAGGAGATAAGGAAATTAAAATAGATCAAATAAAACCAAACTGAAACCAAGCAACGATATAGTCTCATACCAAGCCCCTAGGCAACGATATAATAAGACAATTGCTATGAACGTGTACGCCTCCCTAGGCCTCATCTTTCTACCCATCTCATCAGGTCCACCAGCAGGTCCTGTTCGTGTTCCCTCCCGTCTGGCGGTGGCCTGATTGCGTCCCGCCCCCCTGGCCACCACCTCCTCCTCCTCCACACCTCGCATCTCGTCTAGATGTGTTCAGCCGTCTCCTCCTCCATCCCGCAGCATTGGCATTCCGGGCTGTCCTCCTGCCCGGTTCTGTGTCTCCATTCTCTTAAGCCCTTTCCCTTCATGTCTTCCGAAGTGCGCACCAGGGCCCCCAGCCTCGGTCATAGTGTTAGTGTAACTTCTGTAAACATTCAGGACATATGCGTTTTTTTTTTTTTTTAATACCATTACTCGCAGGCTGCTCTATGGGCTATGGCGAAGTTACATAGGAGAGAAAATGGAAATTGAGAGTGTGAAATAACAGTAAGGAGAATTAACGATCCGGGATGAGTATCCAATGAGAAGTAAAGAAGTAAACGTTAGATCTCCCCCCTTGCCCACGCCAACATGTCCGCCAACGGGTCCTTCCCTTGCTCGTTCGTCTCCGGGGGGTCTCTCACCGCCGCCTGCCCCCCTGGCCATTGCCGTCTCCAAACCCGGCACTCCGGGCATTCCGCCCTGTTGATTCTGAACTTCCAGGCTCTGAGGCCCTTGCCCCCCAGCAATCCCGCCAGCGCCGCCGTCATCCCGCCGTTTTTTTTTTTTTTTTTAAAAATCATTACTGGCGTGCCGCCCTTTGGGCTATGGCGAGGTATCCCGCCGAGTCGTTTGAGAGGCCTGTAGCGACATGGGCGTTCCGGACATGGGTAATTGACCAATTGTAGGGAATTAACGAGCTTCAAGCTGCACAGAGCGTACTAGACTAGTTCTTCCTCCAGCGGCAGTTACTGTACGAAATCTTTTTTTCGGAGGTCGCGTAACCCGCATACCGGATACTGGCATCTTTTTTTTTATTTTTTTTAATATCATTGATCGCATGCCGCCCTAAGGGCTGTGGCGATTTAGTTACATAAGAAATAAAAGGAGAGTGAGAAAAAAACAAAACCTCAAACGTTTAGGTAGTGATCCCTGATTCCGCCAGTGTGAAGGAGAAATAACAAATGAAGTTCTCAAATCATGTCACTGTCCGTGAATGTCCCGGTGTTAAGGTGTAAACAGAAGAAAAAACAGTGTTGGCCTATCTCCGTCCTCTATCCCACTTGTGCTGGCAAGACCTTAACCATTTCCCCCCAGTCTGACTCTCTCCAGCTCGACATGCTTCTCCACGTATACAACGACCGAGCTGGTGAGGTTTCCCTCCTCGGTTAGAATATCCTTCCTTCTCAACCACAGAATTCTGACTGTTCGTCCCAGATCTTTGTTTGCGGCCTCCAACCATTTTCGGACGTTCCCCAGGTTCTTCCTGAGGGCTATCCCGTGTACGACAATGCCATTTCTTGTATTAGTGGCGGCAACGGGGGTGTTGGTTGGGGTGACGGAGGTGTCGGGTGTGGGGATATTGGCATCTGGCAGGGATGAATGTTCTAGCCTGGCCAGGGACAATGTTGGTTCACGAGCCGACTAGGTTCCTGAGAAATACGTGGTGTTGATGACGAACACCGTTTAGCTGCGAACATCCAGTCTATGATAGTCAGGATCATGAATGTACCTAGAGGTACTGATATATATCTATATACTCGCTTATGATTTAAGGTCATAGTAAGCTATTATAAGGTGACAGTGGTACTATATATATCAAGGTCATTGCTCTCCCTCTACCTAATTAGTACAATTACCAGAATTTCATTTATTACAACGATCTGAACATGTAACTTCTAAAATACAATCAATTAAACCTAAGGTTAAAAGATATGACAGAAATTTTATCTCAACATGTATCACAAACTCCCAATCACAGACATAGCCAATCTAAGAGATAATACAGTATATGAAAACTACATAGTACAATAGAGTAGCATTTGCCTAAAGTTCTTAGGCTTTAGGTATAGCAAGATGTAAGGCTGGGACTGTGAATACGGACATTGAGAAATTGGAACCAAAAGTATGGAAAAAAAAAGGAAGGAGGTTGGTATACACTGCAGCTGAGCAGCAACTCACCTGTACCTAGATGATTAGAATAGAGCACAGGCAAGAAGTGACAGCAGAAAAATTCCTTTATAACATAGCTACTTCAAGACTTGCTTAAAATGCATACATTGCCATAGGTCTGTAGCCTTTATGTGGGGTTACGGGCTTTAAAAAAGATACTTGTCATTTGCAAAAGCATTTAAACTACCCTTTCTGGCAATCCAACACCAAACTAAGATACTTGGCATCAATGCAATCCCTGTCATTTCCACAATTATATATCTAGAACGGCCGAGGGTTTTGGATATCTCTGTTCGCGCCTGGCCAGGAACCTTGTCAGTTCACGAACCGACTGATTCCTGAATAAACTGGTCTATTCATGAACTGACTGGGCCAATGCGCTCAGCACATCTACCTGTAGGTACCTCCATACCTCTGCTAGTTACTGCTAGCTAGCACAGCACCATTGCCACTGTTGCGTTGCTACGCAAGTTTCTACTACTACCCTCTCGCCACTATATTGCCCCCCTCAACATTATTATATTGCTATAACAAAGCACTACGTACTCTCAGCACAAATACTAGAGTCTAATATTTATAAACCAATTTTTGTAACTGCACTTTTCAAATTTCTATACAGTAAACTATAATTCTCTTAGTGAAAAATCCTAGAGAAATTACTAGATATGCTGTAGGTATTTCTCTTGCATTTCAATAAAATTGGAGATATCTGAAATCCTCTGCCATTCTACATACAATAATGGAAAAAACAGGGAATGCCTTGATGCCAAGGATGCTAGTTTTGGTGGTTGTATTGCCACATAGAGTAATGAAAATATCCCGGCAAACACCAAGCATCCATAGTACGTAAGCTTCAACCTGATCTCTTGCCACATTCAAAACTCGACAATTTTAATCCGAACGCCACTCTATGAGTTTTTGACTAAGTGAAATGATTGATCAAGAATTAAAAAGCTAAAAGTATATAGTTTCATATGCCTTACCATTCATTAGAATTAGTTACGTATATGCCCTCGGAAGTCATAATATAAAATAAGGCAAAATTTTTGCCACATGTTTAATCTCTTCATTTTAATAAATCGTATCTTATTCAGGTTTAGTGCCAGAGCTCTTGTGCTTCTGTTGGTTTTTTTTTTTTTTTTTTTTTTAAAAAAAATATTATTACTCGCATGTCACCCTGTGGGCTATGCCGAGGACTTCTCTTGGTTTCAAATGTATGTGCCAACAAGTTACATGTTCGAAGAATTGTTATAAAAGCAATACTGGAAATTGTACTAATTAGATGGAGCGATGATCTTGATGTATATAGTATCATTGTTATCTCCGAGATAGTTATGATAGCTTCCTATGACCTTAGGTCATAAGCGAGTATATATTAAAAAAAAAAAAAAAAAAAAAAAAAGCGAGCATATAAATATATATAGGTACCTCCAGGTACATTCATGTTCCTGACTAAACTGGATGTTCGTGGCTAGACTAGATTATTCAGGAATCAGTCGGTTCGTGAACCAACAATGATCGGGGACAGGCTAGAACATGAATACCCAATCAATTCTAACTTATCGGATAGACATGGATATAAATGACTCAACGGTAACCTTAATTTCGAAGAATCGCACCTGTCTTAGCCTTATGAACAAGCTTCATTTCCATTCTCGCTGGTGCATAAGGCGAGGAAACATCCCTGAACTTGGATCCTGGCTTTCCCGCGACGTGGCCTCTAGTTATCGACCCATCGCGTTAGTTATTCAGCCCGGGTGTGCAAATATAGTGCGGCGCATGTGCCTTTGAGGTTTCAACAGATGGAGAGGCTGGTTAGGAGTGAAGGATTGAGGGTCCAGTCCTTCCTTACTGGACCGTAGGGTCTGAAGTTATGGATGTTTGTTGATTGGCCAAGTCCTATTGTGTCAACTTCTCCTACTAGAATGGTCACAAGCGGACCTTGGAACCTGCTCAAGATCTATTATCAGTTTGAAATTATGATACGAATGTGCAGATATTGTATTTCCAGCGCTTGGGCCACAACGTTCGCATTTTGAGAAATTCGAAAAACCAAGCTTCGATATATTGCGAAATGTATATATCTGCATCCCTCAATATCCCTAAACTTCGCCTCCCAACATCCAGTTATTTCGTCCACCCATCGCATCTTGCCTAACCTGACCCGGGTATATGGGTCCCTGCCATAGGCTGGTAGCCTGCATGCGGGATTACGTGACTCAAAAAAAAAAAAAAAAAAAAAAATCGCATCTTGCCGGTGCAATGACCCAGTACCATCTCGTTCCGTATATGTGATCAAATAAACCCTCCCACTAGCCATGACAATATTACATATTGCCCCGTGCAACTGACCAATTCTATTCATCTCAGCTCGGCTTCTTCCCCATGGCTAGATCCATCCATCACCTTTTGAAAGCCTCCTCCAGCTATTTGCAGCATTCGAAATGTGTAAGATAACATGGTCAAAGTCATCCAAGTGTGGGTGAGTCTTTTCTAGCTGATACGAGTTTCTCATGAGGAGGACATTCATCTATGGTTAATACAATATACTTCATACGCCAACTTCCAATCTGATGATCCTTGTCTGTGAGATAGAGGCTTGAACGGGAACGCACGCGCATGCAGCAGGGGCTCCATGTTTTTTTGTGCCCCTGACGGAGTTCTGATTTGCTGATCATCCTTCACATCCCGGTTGTTATATAACGTCTATTATACTATGTAGATCTACAAGGCTGGAACATGGAGTACGGACGCTAGCCGGCCTAATGGGCGGTAAAGGCCTGCGAGCGTGGAAGTATAGACTAGGCAAGGCGGATGGACCGGAGTGCAGGTGGTACGGGGCAGAGGAGGAGACGACGATACATATATGGGACAGATGCAGGAATGGAGAAGGCGATGGCCGGGTGGACTGGGGGGTTTACTACGTCCACAGAGCAGGGCGAAGGAGAAGGGGACCCACTGGTGGAACTATGAGATGAATGGAATGCTAAGGACGAGATGGGGCTTTTTCCTTTTCATTTTTCTTCTTCCTATTTCGCTCTCCTCATTTTATTCCCTATGTTCTTAAAATCGCCATAGCCCTCGCCATAGCCCATAGGGCGGCATGCGAGCAATGATATTAGAAAGAAAAAAAAAACTATGTAGATCATGATTAACGTGCGCTTGTTGTTGCTTGTTATTATTGTTATTTCTGCAGTTATGTCTAACATGCATTATATTTAGTATTTATATCTTTGGTTTATTTGTATCTTCACTCATGTATATATATGTGCGATTCCTGCAACTCTTCGCTCAATAGACTTAACGATATCGACCTCAGATTCCTTCGCCTGAATACATATCGCTCCTAACTGCATGAACTCCATAGATTTGCCAACACGATTTAACAAACATACTTGAAAAGTTCACCATCTTGGGACATATAGGTATATTCCTGCACACCAAGGCTATGCATCCCACATCCATTAGCACCTTTATCACCGCAGAGCCCATCGTCTCCACCAAAATCCCCAACCGCGCGAGGTTGAAATGAAATTATATAAGCTCTTATCAGGAGAGGAGGGCGAGCCGGTTCTAAGCACCGAGGGGAGAAAGGACAAAGCAGCAAGAGCGAGGAGAGAAAGACTAGACCTCCAACACAAGGGGCTAGAAATAGGCGGATTTTGCAAAGTCCGGTTATTGAAATTCGGTTATTTTCCGGGTAACCATTAGTCATGATAACCCAACCAAAAAACGGCCCAGATTTTGCAACGTACCTAGGTTATTTCTGCGGTTATTTTTTGGGTTATTCTTCACGCGTAACTGCACGCATATTCCACGCATACCGCACGCATAAGGTGCTGGAGACTGGGTTTGAGGTGCCGGAGATTGAGTTTGCGGTAAGGACGATGTTGCACGACCACGCCCACGGGATGCTAAAATTGTAGGCGCAGGTGATAGAGAAGGGGTTTGGGAAGACATTTGAGCGAGTAAAATATATCAAGATACTTTGGTGTTGATGTAAAGTCCTTACCCGCACTTTGTGTTTAACAGAATTTATTCGGTTATATAACCGGAAAATTGCCAGAAATTTGGTTAACTCAGCCACAAACAACACGTTGCTACAGTAACATTGATTAATAATAACCGGAAAATAACCAAATATGTGTTAACCGGACTTTGCAAAATCCGCCTAATATATCTCATTCTCGTGGTTAACCAGTGATATGCTGCTCCGGAATGTCTCCATCCAGTCACTTTTCTGACTGGATGGAAGTAGGGATAAGAGGCGCTAGCCAGATATATATTTAAAGCATCCGCTAATCTACTAGTACATACAACCCATGTTCACACCCATGTTCACATCGTTATCCACCACGCCACCAGACCACCTAATCCAGTACTTGGGTATCTACTTCAGTATCCTCCTGAACTATCCTATGTGACTGTAGAACAATCACATCCTGAGTGTGATTATCTGCACTATCATCACACTCCTGAATTTCATGATCTTCTGGCATTTCAGTCACTTTTCGCTGTGAGTGTAGAATGGTAACATCTTGAGTATGATTTTCCGCAATATTATCACGTTCTTGGATAGCTCGCCATTTAGCTAACTCAGCTTCAGCCACTTCAGCACCAGTAGGCCCATGAGCAGTGCCTTTTGTCTTTGGGTTACGTGAGGTTGGAGTACCAGATGCTGTTCGAAACTGGGTCTGGAAGCTTGGTTCTAGAGAAGGTAAAATTATAGTTAAGAAAGTGGGAGTTTTCCAACAAGTTTGCAATGCTTGAACAGTTTGTTGAAACTCTTGAACTTAATGTGCTGCTATATGAGCAGGTTGTGCTGCAAAATGACTCTCGAGATTGTATGTTGTCTGAACAAAGTTGTATCGACCTTGAGGGTTAGGTAAGAGATTAGATGTTAGAAGTGGAGTAGATAATGAGGGCTGAGTATTGTCAAGAGTCATAGTAGTCCAGTGTTGATATGAATTCCATACCGATTTGTTGAGATGCCAACAAGGATGAATAAGTGAAAGTGGGATAGACTGCTCAAGAAGAAAAAATGTGTACAGAAAGTATTGATATAGAATAGTATATTAGATAATAATCGAGCATGTAGTATAAGAAGTATTTCCATATCTTTAGCAGAATCAGAGTTCTAGTAAGTAGGAGATGATGCTGCTTGCTATTCATATTTTAATATGTTAATGTAATACATAGTTCATACTTCTGTAACTGTAAAAATATGCTAATACTAGTACTATCTAGATGAAGTAGCCAATGACACTTAAGGTGACTGCGGTTCTCGGCCAATGAAGTATTATCACTGACTTTATCGAAGTACTGTACCTTTGTATATATAGTAGTCAGTTAGTTATACTTATATAATATTTTTTTTTTTTTTTTTTTTTTTAGATATAGATTAGAAGAAATACTTACTAGATAATAAATAGCTTTATCAAGATTATGCCTTGAATCTAAGAATGCTTTAATTGCAGGATGAAAACTTTTAGCTTATTATATAGTAGTATATACTATAGCAACTAAGATTTCTATAGTTGCATATATGAATTTGAAGTACTTAATATGTTTTAGAAAGCTAAAACTTATTAATATACTGACGTTTAACAGGTAGTAACACTTCTTATATATTATTAAAGATTTTTTCAAAAGTTTCTTAAGATATACACTGTATCTAAGTCCAAATACACAGATGAACAATCTTTAGTGTATCTTTACTTGCAACCTCAGATAATATTCTCTTACGTACTATATAGATATAGTTCTAGATATTTTGAAACATATGCCAAGTACATAATTGATATTTCATTTCAGAATAAATACTTACAATTGTACTTTATAGAGCTAGTCTCTGATCAGTTATACAAACTTTTTTTTTTTTTTTTTTTTCACGTGACCCCGCATGCAGCTGTTCGCCAAGGCAGGGCCATCAATGAGGCTAAGGGTGACTCAGTGGCTATTTTTACAGATGGCAGCCGCAGTGAGGAAGGCGGTGTTGGTGGTGGATGGTGCTGGAGGCAGGTGGTAGCAGGTGAGTCAGAGGGGTCCCGGTGGGTAGGCACAAAAGCAACTGTGTGGGACGGTGAGGTCTCAGAAATGAGGGGTACCCTTGAAGCAGTTGATGGCAGTGCAAAAGTACTACTACTCGCAGACTCCTAGGCAGCTATCAGTGCAGTCCAGAAAGCAGGAAAAACTGGCAAGGCAAGAACCGCAGACCTAGCGCGGGTGATAGAGCTGATTGCAGAGAGGCGGCGGAGGCTAAGGAAGGCGGATGCAGTGAAGCTGGCATGGGCCAAGGCCCACGTGGGGATAGAAGGCAATGAGAAGGCGGATGAGTTGGCCAAAGAGGGGGCCAAGTGCATGAGGTATGATGGGCAGGCCACTGAGGGTGGGCTGCGTCAAGAGTTAGTTCGAAAAAGAAAAGAGGAGAGGGAGCGTGCAGGGTTTGGGAAGGGCAAATTCGTAAAGTGGGGCAGGAGAGCACTCACAAATTACACATGGCTGCGGACTGGAAAAGGCGGAGCTATGTGGAGGAGGATGGTCAGTGGCTAGGAGGTACAATGCACATGTGGTGAGGCATGGAGTGCTGAGCATGTGGTGTTCAGATGCACCGAACTGGAGCGGCCCCAGAGGAAGAACAAAAATGGGGCACATGTCACCTGGCAGTCCTGGGAGGACCTAGCGGAGAAAGGCTGGAAGCAAGAAGGCGTGGAAGGTGACCCGGTCGAGTACTGGTTTGCCTGCCTCGATCTGGGGTAGCCGGGGGCCGGGGGACAGAGGGCACTGGGTGCTCAAGGTGTGTATGTAGATTCCGTAGTTAGTTGTCCCAAACCTGGCCCGGGTATATGGGTCCCTGCCATAGGCTGGTAGCCTGTATGCGGGGTTACGTGAATTTAAAAAAAAAAAAAAAAAATAACTCTGGTACTACATTTCTTATTGGCGTGTACTTTATTCATAGTGAGAATATAGCTGATATTGAGCATGCTTTAAAAGCTATACAGCAACTAATATAGAATAACTGCAAGCCATCAAGTAAAAAAAGCCTCATTGATGGCCTTTTCCCATTTGGCTGGGGCGCCTTCCTTGCACAGCTTGAGGTCAATGACCTCAATGCCTGTCTGTGGTAGGTGTACATCTCGCCCCCAGGACACTCTCTCCTCCTCATTGACCTCGAGAGTGCTGGCAATCTTTCCAGCTACTGACTCAAACCCATCATTTTTGTCTGTAGCATAATTCAAGCTAAAGTCTCTCCAGTCCCTCCCCCTCTCACCCTCTCTGTCTGGGTCTGGGGCTACCATTCCAGTGAAGCTTTCCGGCCATAAATCTCCGACTCCTGTAGGGTCCCTCACTGATCTTAGTGCATATCTTGCTTGGCCTTGATCGAGAATCGTCGTTACACTCTCTACTTCAGCAATGGCCTCGACCTTTACTCTCGCTGCCCCTCGGACTGCACCAGTGCATTTGCGGAGTGCTTGATACTGCAACTTCTCAAACTCCTCTCTCCACTGCTTCTGGCCTCTCCACCCAATTTCGGACCCCCAAAGGGCCACTGCCCTTACCATGCCTGTATAAGCCTTTCTCCATGAGATAGGACTCATACCCCATTAAGAGTTGCCTAGCCCAGACAGCGCGCCCATGAGTTTCCTGGCTTTCTCGATCCGGCTTTTCCAGTGGAGGTCGAAATCAAGAGTGCTATCACAAATCACCCCTAGCCACTTGCACCTCTCAACATCTGCCCTTCTCTTGGCCTTCTTACCCATGACTAGGACCTCCTCCTTTGAGGTCTCCAGTGGTAGATCGTGAGCTTCAGCAACCTCCCTGACTACTCCTGCAATTCTCTCCCCAATTCTCCTCATATCCTTTCCTCCTTCCCAATCCAGAATAACACAGTTCATATCATCTACAAATGAGAGCAGCTCCACTTCACAGACTCTCACTGTTGCAGCTACCTTTGACTCCAACAACTGATAGAAGAGGCATCTTATGCTTATTCGTATGAAATGTAGTATCCAACTCCATTATAAAACCGAATGCAAAGCGTTTTACTCGATGAATTTGGCTGTTAGATGTAAAGAAAAGAGCATCTAGGCATTAGACCTTAGGTTCGAGTTGTTGCTGAATTATTGTATAGCATGGAATACAATGTATATTTGCATTATCTAACAACTGAAAAATGCGATTCATATTTTGTAAGATACTATCAGCAACTGGTTTGCATAGATTGCTATTATTGTAATAGGCTTTATGCTCAATAGATACAAGAAGGATATTATTTGCTTGTGTATGACTAACACCAGCTTCTTTAAGACAATGAGCTTCTGTAAGAAGCTTTTCATGGTCTTGGTTAAATGTTAAATGTTCCGGATAATCAAATGGATTTTCTGCTATCTCATGGGTATACTCAAGTTGCTTTACTCCTATAAACCATTCCTTTTGAACACTACCTTTGTTGGTCTTTTCCACCTTCTGTAAGGATATATATACCTCCCATTTGTAGCCAAGGTGTCGATGCTACCTCAATAGTTAATATTCAAACTAAATAGATATATTTATAATTGACTTACCAAGGCCTGGCGTTGACAAAGCTTTTTTTCAGGGTCAGTCTTGCTCATACCATCACTAGCTTTATATTCCTTTTGGGTCACAGCAGTGGCTGTTAAACTATAGTGGATCCTTCCACATTGCTCTGAGCTACTTGCTACCAAAATCAAGAAGCCTTGAGAAAAGGCATAAGCCTGCAAACGGGTTTTCGCAGCACTGGGGTTTAGCCCATATCTTTCACCCTTCTCAGGCTTTTTTAAATATGCAGCCGGCATAGCAGCAATGATTTCGCGGGCACGGAGAAGATTTTTTTTTTTTTTTTTTTTTTTTTTTTTATATCATTACTCGCGCGCCGCCCTATGGGCTATGGCGAGGTTTTTATTAAAGGAAAAAATAAAAAACTAACTACTTGTCTCATTACATGTGAGTCCCACGGACCTCTCTGGTGTTGTGGGTGGGTCGATGCGGGGGACGTCTTTCCTTCCTTCACCTGTCCCACTCGTATCGGCAAGCCCTCAGCCATCTTCCTCCGAGTCTCACCCTGTCCATTACCTTGTCTTCCTCTAGGTAGACCACCACCGAGCTTGTCTTTTTGCCCTCTTGCAATGTCTTCTTGCTTCTAAGCCATCTTATCCCTGCTGTCTTTCCCATGGCTTTGTTGTCTGTTTCCAACCATCTGAACTTTCCCGAGTTCCTTTCTCAAGGCTATTCCGTGTATTACAATGCCCGGTCTGGGGGTGGTGGCATTGCGGGTGGATGGTCGGGTCAGGGATTTGGCTTTTTGGGGTCGAGGGGGGGCGGTCTTGCGTTCCGGGGTGGGTCTGGGGTAGGGAGTGGGCGCGGAGGCTGATGCCGATGCTGTTGGTGTGTGCGATGACGGGGCACCGCTTGAGTCGATCTTTCTGGCCTCCGTATCGTCAAGTCTCTTCTTCAAGGGGTACGGTTGTGTCAATGCCGCTTTGCCTTTCCTTTTCTTTGGGTTGTTCGCAGGCGGCGTCCCCGGTGTGTTGCCTGCGGGGGTTGTTGGGGTGGGGGTGGTGGGAGTTTCGGGGGTGGGTGTCTCCGATAGCAGGGTGTAGTAGTTAAGTCCGCATGCTTCGGTGGTGGCCTCCACCGGGGTTGTCTGGATGCACGTAATGGGGCTGAGCCCCAAGGGTTGAGGTGGCGGCGGTGGTGGTGTGTCTGCGTGGCTAAGCCAGCTCGGTCTGGTGTCTTTCGGGTCCCCGGAGAAGACCTTCAACGTCATGTCTTCACAGGACCGTATCGCCAGAATTGACCCGTTGACTGGGGTCGTGTCCTTCTCGACTCCCCAAAGTGCAGCCACTACATTCTCCCATAAATTCGGGATCATGCGTCTGTAGTCGAGCAGGTCTTGGACCGTTTCTTCCCAGTCAGGGACCGGAATGTCGTCCCATGACCGGTAGTATTTGTCCCAGCTTAACGTCGCTCCTTCCGACGTCGGTGGTGGTGATGGCGGCGGAGGGGGGGCTTTTGGAGGTGGCGGAGAGGGAGGGGCGGCTCTCGCTTTGTTTTTGCCCTTCGGCATTTTGTCTTTTCCTTATTGGCCGTCGGGTGGAGGTCTCTGTTGGCACGGAGAAGAGATACAGACATTGAAGAGACATAATTGGAGCTGAGATAGTGTAAGGCGAGGCTTTAGTCAAGGTTGTATGAGGCGAGGTTCTATGAGCCGAGGTTGTATGAGATGAGGTGTAAGCTGAAGCAATCCCGGTAGCAGTAGGGAGGTAGTGAAGAAAGCGAAGGAAGCATTTTTTTTTTTTTTTTTTTTTTATATCATTTAATCGCTTGCCGCCCTAAGGGCTATGGCGATGTTGTGATAGTTAGATACGACAAAGTTAGATGTACCTATCCCCTCCTCACCCCCCCTCCTCCCCCCCTCACTCCCCCAACATTTCTATAAGAGTCCCTAGCCTGTCTCTCTCCCCTTCCCTCCTCTTCGGAGGGTTCCTCACATGCTCTTCACCCCCTGGCCACCTCCTCCTCCATACCCTACACTCACCCAATAGATGGTCAGTCGTCTCCTCAGCTTCTCCACACCATCTGCATTCTGGCCCATCCCCTTCCCCAATCTTCCACCTCCACGACCTCAGCCCCTTCCCTCCCAGGAGCCCCGCTAGTCGGCTAACTTCCCTGCCTAGCCTTTCTAATGGTCTGTACGCCAAGTCTAACCTGTTCCTCTCTTCCGCTCTCTCTCTCCTGAGCTTCTGTCTCTGCCCCGCCTCTGTAACCACCTCCGCCTTATATTGCAAGGCTGTCCCCCAACCCGCCACCCTGTCTGCCTCTTCGTTCCCCTCTATGCCTACGTGAGCCTTCACCCACATAACCGCCACGTCTATGTCCCCCCTCCCCACCCTCTCCTCCCATGCTTTTCTCAGCTTGTTCGTCGCACCGTCGTGTGTTGGGTCTCCCCTCGCTATCGCCTTCATTCTCCTGATCGCGTGCCGAAGGAAGCATTGTTCAAATTTTTAGAAATATCCATGCATCCTTGTATTGTGGCGTGGGGGATAACGATGTGAACATGGGTGTGAACATGGGTTGTATGTACTAGTAGATTAGCGGATGCTTTAAATATATATCTGGCTAGCGCCTCTTATCCCTACTTCCATCCAGTCAGAAAATTGACTGGATGGAGACATTCCGGTGCTCCTCTTGGTATACCCGGCATACACAGGAGAAATATCAAAAAGCTGCAAGGACAAAAGGACAGGACAATGGAAAAAGGGTCATGAGCAAGTCCAGTTGACTCACCACCAGAAAGTTTTGCGGTTGCCAAGGCATGTTGCTGACACGAGCAAGGACTTCCGAGTTATCCCTACTGTTGTAATGAATTGGCTTGAAGCTAAACTAGCAATGTGTATGCAGCCTTATGGTACAAGCGTCAGGGTGCATAAGCATGGATAAAGTAGAGTACGGTACTCGAGTAAACAACCAAGTAGGAAGAAAAGCGTTACCCTGAGTCGAAGTACTTCTATTTTCTATGAGCATCAGATAATAAGAGATCTATGTATGAAGCGTAGTGCGGCACCACAGCTTCTACATGGCTATATGCTACTTAGTTCTGTAGCTTAGTGATCCTAGATATACATCTGTGGCAAGCCTATTACTTAAATGCCCTTCAACAGACCGCAACAATATAAAAATCAAAAGCTCAGCAAGCGAGTGCATTTCATGTGAGATGTCCTGCAATTCAGTCTCTTAGGTAGTCGCTGCAAGTGAGATTCCAACCAAACTCAGAATTACGTACCATTTCGCCTCAATCCCCCATGCCGCATCTCCTCAAACTTTGGTATCCTCCCCCAATTTGAATTACCCTCTATCACATACTCCTCCTCCCTCGGCGCATCCACCCCCCTCTCCTCCCTCCAAAACTCCTGGTGCATCTCGTCCAAATCCAACTCCCACTCCTTGAGCTTTGGTTTCAATGGCACCCTTATCAACGGAAACACAATCTTCTTCCCTCTCGGCTCCTTCCGCATGCCAGGGATTGGATTCGGGGCAAGTGGACCTTTGAACCATGCCGCGGCGCTTGCCGCCGGATTCCACGGCCGGCGATCCCAATGCATGCGCCAAATATCCTGGCGGTACAGGCACACACTGTTCCACTGTCGCACTTGGATGATGGATTTTACTTTTCTGCGGTACTCGCACAGCCGTGCTTCTTCAGCTTCTTTGAAGCTTATGGTGGACTTCGGACTAGAACTCTCACCAGGACTGGATTCGGGTTTGCTGGTCGGGGTTGGCCTGTCTGTTTTCCCTGTAGGCTTGGGCGTGTCGTTTTCCGACTTGATCTCTGCACCTTTTGCTTGTGTAGACCTTTTTTTCACTACTTCTTCAGTTAAAGGCGTCATAGGCGGCTGCGCAGCCTCCCAGGCCACAGCTTCAGCTTTGTCGGCGAGCTCCATACCGGCTTGGATATCCCCAAGCAGCATATAAAGGGTACGGCTAGCCATCTCCCACCATACCGCCATCCACCGCTCGTTAGCCTGGTTATTTATATGTGGCTCCATAGCTGTCAAGTGCAGTCTTATCCGGTTCTCGACGAGCCATCGGAGCCACCGCCTCCCAAGGGCAGTGGGCATGTGGGCCCAGGGCGTCTCGGGCTCTTCGATTGCCAATGTGGCCAGAACAGTGGGGGAGAGAGGATATTCCTTAGGGTTGACGGCATACTTGACGTAAGCCACGAGTGCAGGGAGTAAAGTGTGGAAGCAGAATGTCCGAGGCAGAAAGTATCTCGGGATACCGGGGGCCTGCAAATAGGGGTATTTGTCGAGGACAGAGATCCAGCAACCGAGGCTTTGGCAGTCTGTCGTAAGTTGGATTCGGCAACCCCAAGCGTCAAGGCTTTCCTGGGAGGGGTTGACAGGCGTCAAGGGCGTAGTGGGACTGGTTAACGAGGATGGTGGTGGGTGAAGCTGCGGAGGTGGATTTTGTGACTGCGAAAGAAATGGGGGAGACATCGTCAAGGAAATGAAATGATATCCTTACGTCTGCGGTGAAGACGTGAATGGCTTAGGTAATGATGGTGAACTGAAATGATGCTGAACCTAGATCAATTGATCCGGCAATCGTAATGCAGATTTGTTCCAATAAATGCAGAAATGCTATGCGCAGTGGGTATCTGGTATCGCTATGTGGAGTTTGGAAAGTGAAACGGGAGGGCGAAGGAACAGGGATCTGCAAAGGAGACTCCGAAGAGGGGGCCTGTGAAAGTGTACTTAAATAGAGTCGGCGGGGCTGGGGCCAGGTACCAGCGCAGTCCTGATGCGCTTCATTTGACTTTTGAACGCTGTTAGGCGAGGCTTCAGGGTTAAGATTGCAGTAGTCCCACGATTTATACTTGCGGTCAATGTCGGAAGCCTACCAGCCGAGCAGTCTCGTAGTAATTTGGCTGGGGCGTTTCGGGCTGCAAGTGGGTTGCTTGACTTTATTCCGATGTTTCTAAGGATGACTGTCTATCATACTGTGGTTGATGTATTCTTGGCACTCGGCCTTGCTCTCGACTGACGAGACGATAAAGAAGTTACGCAAACTGTTTCAAGCTCCCAAAGGCTGGAGACTGTCTAAGGGCTTCCCTGAGTGCCTCTGCCCGAGATGAAAGAATATCCTCGTAGGCTAAATTTCGTATTGGTCCTCAGTGGTATTGAACAATAACGGTTATCAAAAGCCAAATCCAACGAACGATGGCTAGATATCAGAAAGCTTTGACTACAGCATTAAGGTTAGCATCAAGGTGAGAAGGTTTGAAAACGCATATTGGAGTACCGCTAAGCGAATACGAATATGTTGAGCAATTCAGGTTATTCACTTCCCTACTTCTGGACAATACAAATATTGCTTCGAATTTTATACAAGTACAAACCTTCATTCACCGCTTGTTCAGGCACAGGATCTACTTAGAATAGTCGCCTCTATTCCGCATTGCTGTCTGCAGAGACATCGTTTTCAACGAACTCGTCATTGGTCTCGTCTCTTCCGGTTGAATCTCCTTGGGTCGGACTTCTGAACCTTCGTTTTTCTATCCTGCGAAAAAGATGTTAGAACCGGCTCGGTACGACTTTGCATGTTCCTACAATGAGACTAGCATGTGTCCTTGACCTTTCTGGGTTTTATTGATGTCCATGGGTGGCGAGAAAGTTATTTCAAGGGTCTGAGAATAGAGTTGGAGACGATGCTGGTGCCGATGTAAATGCTGCAGATACAGAGACTCACTTTGGTCAGAACGCTCGAGCATGAGTCGGCAAGTAGAGCTAGCTCACGTCTGTTCTCTGCTGAGTTCAGCTTTAGTCTAGTCTCAATTGGTGTCAATCTTTAAAGCAAAATAGAAAAACTTTAGATAGTCAGGCCAATGAGTCAGTTGATCCTTTGAATAAGTACAGTCGGCTTAGGTTTTTAGATCAATGAAAGCAGCGAAGTCATGAGAAAGAAAATCCTACTCCATGTTTGGCGAAATGAGTCTTTGATGTTATCCAGACCCACTGTTTCTGCTTTGTTCTGGTTCATGCAACCCTGTTGACAGCACAGCTGACGAATATTTCTTCGAGGAACATTCGAGGCTCGCAAGAGGTAGTTCGAGACTGTACTAGATCGATTTCGCCTCTCAATTGTAGATGGCGGTGCAGGCACGAGATTGGTGACGCATCCAAATATGAATCTCTACTTTTGCTGAGCATCGTGACAACAGTTAGTACAAAAGTGGGATAACCTGGTTGTGAGAAGGATGGAGACTGACGAAAGGGTCAGAACCGAAATTATGAAGCTACGAGTTACTAGGCGATCAGTGAGGCTGCTAGCTGCGCTGGTCATTAGCACTATCACTTCATAATCCAGGACACATAGGCACATGCAACAAGTGGGGCTGGTGTGCTGGCTTAGGGGTTCCCGCCGCGAGGGACAGGCGCTCATTAGGGAGTGGCAAGCAAGGCACAAGCTGCCGGGGGAAGAGAGTTCGAATCCGACAACCAACAACCGAATCCTCCTTGACCGAGGGTGGACAGCACACGGTCCCACTAATTTTTGCTTTTTTATGTATTGACGTCAGCAGCCTTAGGAATTCTAACTAACCTATACTATCTATAATCTCCAACCTTTCAAACTATTGAGATTCAGCGATAGTTTTTTACCTGCAAAGGCCAGCAAGAATAGCTGTTCTCGTGCCTAGAGTCTAGCTAGGCTGCTCCAGAGTAGTTGAGGTCATACTCCCTCTCTCCTAGTAATCAACCAGTAGCTTCCTCTGCCCTCTATCCCGTATAGAATCATGCAGATTTGATTCCTTTTATTCCTCGCAGCAACTCAACTATCACACAGACTTTCCAAGCACTATGTACGGATAAGTGCATCTCCTTTCCGCAGCCAGCAGATGAAGAACATGGTACGTAACAATTGCAGGAACTTGAAGCTTTGTCGTGGTTTATACATCGGTCGCCGAGACTCATGGGTGTCGTGACTCGTGAGGCGTTGCTAAGAAGTTACTTAACTTATGCCCCATTAGCAGGCTCTTCGGTGACGAAGGAGCCAGCCACTTCTTTGACGAGGAAAATGTGGGTTTCATCAGGGTAGCAGGGGCTACGACATACCCTAGCACAGCTGAACGCAACAAATCTTTTGACTTTTGTTTTCTGTGGTTCATTGCTGATATTCAGCCCTGATTGACTATGAGGAAGCATGGCTACCGTTGTTGAAGGAAATAAGTACAAACTCCTGGTTACGAGACTCTATAAACGCCACTCTTTCATGCTTCTACCCTTCCCGCCACAGATTTTCACTACCCCGACATGGAACTGTTCTTTGCACGCCAATAGCTCACAATATTTTAGGTCTCCAGCAACACATGATGTCGGAATCTGAAACTTCTGCCTCCATTCCCGCACTCCGCCGCTCTACTTTTACAGCGTCCTTGTTCAACCGTCTGGATTTATCCCCTTGAAGTCCGAGAGGTTCAAACGTTGCCCTGAATAAGAAGCTCATGTGTGATCTCAAGCTTTTTTGGTGAACATCTTTTCATTACTTACGGCTCGGGTTATGGTGAGAGTCGAAGCAAACTACATATACAGGAATAATGTTTGAATGGATAGGGGCATTTTGACGGTGTTCATGACCTTTTTTCTGACACATGCAGCCCTGATGGACTATGGCAAGGGATGGTTAACCGCGGATCTCATCCACCCCTGTGCCCTTCAGGTGCGGGGGTTGGGGGTTGGGGGGGGGGGGGGGAAGGGGCTCTATCACCCCTGACGGACTCCTGGATTCTGTCCGCCCGCGGCCATCTCTTCAGCTCCTCATAATCTATAACGGCAAGACAGCAGCAATAAATTTTGGAATCTTGCCTTGATTTGTTCTTTGGTCTTGCTCCAGTTGCTAAATTAGACACAGTACCTCTCTGCTTTTACCACATCTGTTATAGTGGGAATCTCCAGTTTGATAGGCATCAGTGGCTATTGTTTTATGTGGAATGAAACTTTAAGACTGGAAGGATGGTGCTGTTGGTCGAGGTTTCGTTATGCATTGGCTTGGGCTGCTAAGGGTCGGGTGAAGAGTCCGAGGAATGCGCCTGTTTACCTATGAAACATTTAATATGGTTTCTGGCAGTCGGACAACGCCTATGGTATCTATACTGTGCACTGCTATAATCACCGAAACAAATGACATACAAAGCGTTATAATTAAAGTTTTCAGAAGCTGCAGCTGCACAGCTGGGAAGAGCAGCGTCCTGGGAATGGAGATCCGGGTTACCGTTCTACGTATGAGATTGGCACACGGGGGCGGGAGTTGCGAGGAGGGGGAAGGGAGCAGGAAGGGAACGGGGACAAGGGGTGGAGGTATATCCAACTATTTCCCATTTTGTTGTTTGAAGAGGCTAATTGTTCTATGGATCCAACAGGAAGTTTTCACATTTTTCGAGGAGAATCCTAAGAGGCTGAGGAGGTATTTGCCGGAGAAGGAGCCGAGACAGACAACGATACCGGAGGCGAATACAGACGCAGTGTGTTTGTTACAACTTTGCTCCGTCCGTAGAGAATGTTCTGATCTCGGAGATTATACCGGTCGTCTTCAGGAAGTCCATAACTGCTTCCTAATGGACAGGAGTACGTCGTTCTCTTTGATGACGAGGTGTTGACTGTTGGCATCGTTTTTTACCATTTACTTTTTGTGTTAACCCTCTCCTATGATACCATTTCCTAGTACCCCATACATCCTTCCCGTTTCAATGTCAAAAATCAAAGATACGACCCCATATTTCCTTCCTTACATCATAAAGTGTAGGAGTAAAGCTGCTGCTTTGTACTGCATGTTTTTTCGGGAAAGTGCGAGTTTTTGAAAACCCTTCGAAAGTTCTCAAAAGAGGGATTTTGCACGAACCCTGAAATTTGCGGGTAACTTAATTAGTAATCATGCTGCAACCCTGAAAGTGCATGAGGTTTTGCAAGTTAGCCTGAAATCTCAGGAATTTTACCACCGGTACACCACAAAGGATAGGATACGCGAATGCTACCCCCCATACACACCGCACCGCACTTGCAAGATGACTATTACCAAGAGGAAAAGAGCTATCCTTGTTAGTTCTGCAGCTGCTATTGCTGTTACAGGGCTGACTATAGGGAGACTCTGGTTACGGAGGAGAGTTAAAGAGCGAGAGCGAAGGACCAAGTACCCATATCGAGCCCCTTTAGCAGTACCACTTGGGCAGAAATTCAAGCTGGATCTGATTTCTGAGGAACAATGCTACGAATTTTTTCGGTAAGTAACTGAGCAAGTGTGACTGAGCAAGCGAATACTTAAGTTCAAATTGAATTGTTACTAACCTATATGGCGAACTTACGGCAATCTCAACTGAATAGATTTACTAAAGATGAGATCAAGCTGTTGATACAGTTACTACCGCTATCAGATATCAAATATTCGAGATATCGTCCATCTCCGGAAGAGGCTCTTGCCCTTGTTCTATCCGCCTGGCTGCACCAAATCGATATAAGGAGAATATGTCCTTATTCAAGCATTCTCGCTCATGGCAATCACATGTCTTTAATATCACAATTGAGTTTCTAGCAGAAGTATATGCTCCGAAGCTTTATTGGGACTTCAAGCGTCTGACAATACCTACTCTGCAACGCTATGCTCAAGCTATTGAGGAAGAGGGTGGTATACGAGGAGTATGGGGCTTCATTGATGGAACGTTTTATGGCAATTTTTGGGACATCCTCGAAATCTAAAAATTCGATTGTCTCCAGTAGGAGCTTACTATCAAGTTGCTATTTTACTGACGAATGTTCATACATGCTTTCGCGGAAGTCAAACAAGTGAAAAGTTTCAATGCCAACCCCCCTCAGTACAAGATTATCTAGCTCTCTGAATTGGTTGGCAATTTTGTAAGAATTGATACCAACAATCTTTCCATACGTTCTGCTCTCTCTTCATTCGCCTTTTGTTGTGCTTTAACAAGATCCTCAAGATTGTTCAGGCGCTTTTCGGTTGAATTCTGCTCACTCAACTCAGGTGCCATGCTTGTAGCAAGAGTTGTAAGCGCATCTGAGATTTGTTTACCAAATCCGTGAAGTATTTCCTCCTCTCTTCTGATGTCGTTTTCTCGTCTCCTCTGTTTTGTTTTTCTCTTTCTGATTTTTTTGATTTTTTGTGCAATTTTTACATCATCGTCTGTATCTGCTTCAGTATCTTGAGGAGCTTCTTCTTCTGTAGCATCAGAATCTAAATTGATAACTTGTTTGCGTTTCAATCCTCGAAGTAGATTGCGACGATGTATTTCAGCTTCTTTTGCTTCTCGATCAAGTTGTGCCGTAGTCTTTTTTGTATCTTCAGCTTCCTTTTCGAGTGCCGCTTCGTGATCTCGCCATTGATGAATTACTTGTCCAAGCTCTGTATCTGGCTGTGCTGTACCAGATTCTCGACTTTCACGAATATCTTGCACTTCATGCTGTAGTACCAGTCGTGAGACTACATCTCGGGGGTCTTTGATACCTTTTCTGCATCATTTCTTTAAAGAGTAATTGGATTTTAGTCCAGAAACGACCCTTCCGTCCTTGTACATGTTCCGACTGGTGCTCGACACAAAGGCGCATAAGAACAAGACGCTCTTCATCTGTTAAATGGCATCGAGATGAGGTTTCGGGTGTTTGTTGAGAGGTACCAGACGTTTGTTGGGGGGGTAACAGATACAGATTGTGATGCTGGTTGTGGTGTACTAGTAGCAGAATTGACAGTGGGGGTTTGAGAGGACCGTGGTGGGCGCCCACGACGTCGCACTGGGATAGAATTTTCTTGAGTAGATAGAGGAGTGCTTTGGCTCATTTTTCACGTTTATTGGATGTAGATATCTTCAGAATTGAGTGTTGTGGGAATTTTACAGTTTAAGGGTCAGTTTTCCGGATTTCGGAAGGGAATTTTTCAGGACTTTGCCATAATAAACACATGGTTGCTAAGGCAACGTATTTTTTTTGCAAATCCTGAAAAAAGTTCGGGGTTTGCAAAACCCCTCTAAAGTATGAACATTTTCAATAAGCGTTTCGTGCGTGTGCAATTGCACCCAAGAGGATTAACTTGTATCTAGGTAACAACATATGAGTGCAGCAAGACATATGGCAAGCATGAGAAATGGGTTGAGAAATACTTACGTCAATATCTATGCCTCAGTACACGTAACTCTCCCCCCACCCCCCCCCTTGTGATGGTTGAATTACTCCAAGCGATAGCTATTAACTACCTCTCAGACCCCGAGGCATATCCCGCAATACAATCCTTCATCATTTTGGACAATTGGTTTTCATATCATCCGCTTCGTGCTTTGGAGCCCCTAACACCACTGCTATATCTCTCCGAGCTTCATTCGCCTCTTCAAGTTATGCATCTCTGTCAGTGCGTCTGCGTTGGTCAACGGTGTCTGTCAAATTAGTTGACCCATCCTTTCCTTTTCCTCCTCCTCGACATTCTGCTATCGCTCAAACTCCATCCCTCTCTTCTCTAGATTGGTACCTGTACTTTGCGGGTCAATAAAATCAATGTGATCCCTAGTATCCGGCTTAGCCGCCCGCCATAACTCTATATCCTGGACATCTTGCATCCCGCGCCGAGCGATAAGCGGGATTACGCTTTGTTTTTTTTTTTTTAAAAAAAAAAGGTTACAGGCATCCCAGGCTTTCGCATTTCTCATGCGCTAGGACACATGTTGCAAAAGTCCGTAGTACACGATAGTCGCAAGCCACTATCACAAGTTCGACAGAGGCGGTTCGCACAGCTTGTCGCAGGATAGACGTTGCTTAAGGACTTATGTACATGAGGGGGGGTTGTGAGACATGTGCTAAATACAAAAACTGGATGCAATATAGGAAACTACGTATCATTCCATACTTTCTTGCGCGGTGACTTATCTCCTGACCTTGGTCAACATATCCGGTGGGGCGCGGGGCATAGCCTTTATTCCGGAGCGCTCGGGGCTTTACTGTATTCTCTTGATGGGGGTAATTCCTACTCGGCTGGTCGGTGACACATGTACTACGGAAACGGAGCCAACAGCAATATATACAACTCTATATTATTAATTTATAGTGATCTACGAGCGCAACAAATTCTTGATTACATTGCCTATATTATTCTATAGCATATGCGCTAAGAGTAAGCAACTAGTTGGAAGTGGCAAGGGGGCTCTGCTAGGGTTAAGTAGTTGGCTTGTCAATCATATCTACAGTAATAGTACGTTGTTGCTCTATGGATTTTTGTTGTCTTTCTTCTTTCTTTTCCAATTCTTCTTTTAAAGTATCATAACTCGCATACTGCCTCGGGGGCTATGACGAGATTAAATACAAAAAATGATAATAAAATGGAACATTTTAAGGCAAGAGAAAGGAAATAATTCCACTCGAAGTTAAATTCCCCGGTCGCCTCATGGAGTCCGTCCTGTCCTGTCATCTTTCCACCGATTTTATCAGCACTGCAAAAGGATCTGGTTCGTTTGCCTTCCTCCCCGGAGGCTGTTTCATCTCCTACTCTATAGTTCTGGCCAGTGGCGCATAGTGGTACCTCGTGGTCCTTATCCTGAGGCAATATTCCCGGGCAGGCCGGCCTATTCGCGAATGGATCAGTGTCCTCAGAAAATCAGTCCATTCGCCTAACCGGGTTGCGAACTGGCAAGGACCGTCGGCGATATGGAACAAAACTCTAGCTATCGTCATCATCTGCCCTGCCATCGGTATCCCTTATGGTGAGGTCGACCTCGATAAGCTCCTCAACCCTTGGGAGCATGAAAGCCTCGTCATCTTCATGCGGTTGCGAATCACTTCCCAGAGTGTCACGTGGAAGCTGTTTCCAGTCTTCAACCATAATGCTATCGTTTACGTTGACATCAGCTCTCAGACGAAGTGACTGCACTATATCCTTATCGCATCGCCCAGTAGCATATGAAAGTGCAGTATTGCCATATCTGCTCTTTGCATTAACGTCAATATCAGCACGCTCAAGAAGTGAGCGCACTATATCACTATGCCCCCACCATGGGGCGTGTACCGGCGGAGTCTTCCCTCTGGCATCCCTTAAGTTTATATCGACGTCTGCTCGCATTAGGAACAAGCGTACTGTAGCATCATGGCCCCATTTAGCAGCGTGTGAAAGTGGAGTCTTCCCTTTGGCATCCCTTAAGTTTATATCGACATCTGCTCGCATTAGGAACAAGCGTACTATAGCATCATGGCCTCTTTTAGCAGCGTGTGAAAGTGGAGTCTGCCCATCGGCATCCCTTGAGTTTACATCTAGATCAGTTCGCTCAAAGAACAGGCGGACTATAGCATCATGGCCAAGTTCGGCGGCGTGTGAAAGCGGACTCTTCCCATCGGCATCCCCTAGGTTTATATCGACGTCTGCTCGCATTAGGAGCAAGCGTAATATGCCTGGATGGCATCGCTCAGAGGCATATGAAATCGGAGTTCGTCCATTGGTGGCATCTTGTGTGTTTACGTCGACATCTTCTCGCTCAAGGAGCAAGCGCATGACA
Source organism: Kalaharituber pfeilii (assembly GCA_015179045.1). Lineage (NCBI taxonomy): Eukaryota > Fungi > Ascomycota > Pezizomycetes > Pezizales > Pezizaceae > Kalaharituber > Kalaharituber pfeilii. The sequence continues at coordinate 39,618 of WHUZ01000144.1, read as the reverse complement.
TCCTCGTGGCCCCACTCAACAGCGTGTGAAAGAGGAGTCTTCCCATTGGCATTCCTTAAGTTTGGATCGATATTTTTTTTTTTTTTTTTTTTACCCCGTTACCCCGCTGCAGCGCTAAGCCATGGCAGGGTCCCTGGGCAAGCCCTCATATCATAGCTCGGAGACAGGCTAAACGAAAGTTTCTATCTACATGGCGTAACCTCCCCTCTCCGCCCCCCCGCCCCCCGCCGCTATAGCTTGATTCCAGAAAAGAACCTCTCCAACTCATCCCCATTCTCCGCCGTCCGCTTCCAGTTCTTTTCCATGTCTCCCTATTCTCTCAACTCCTTCGCACTAGAAAGCTAGGTGCTCCCCAGTCTAAACTCCCCCACGGGCTCAAAGAAAATTCGTTACTACATTACGTCCCCCCCCCCCCCCCCCCCTAGTCTCGTACTCTGACTAACCCCCCTCCCCCCGCGCGAATTCCCTCCCGGGTCGGGAAATCAGGAAAATCGCAAAATCGCTTCTAAAACCTGATCCCGGAAGAGAACCTTTCCAACTCATCCCACTCCTCCCCGTTCACCGCTGTTCTTTTCCAGTTCTTCTCCATATCCTAAAGTCTTCTGGACGATTCTTTTGGTGACTGCACCGGAAAGCGAGGTGCTCCCCGGTTTGCACCTCCCCGCACCTGCACTTATCCGACTCAGCCGCCCCTATCCTCTTCAACCACACCGCACAACTCCCTCTCTCTAGGCGCAAGGCAGTGGAATTGGGTACTGCTATCCTATTCCACTCCATGACCCTTCCCTTCCCGTATCCCTCTACTTCTCTCCTCTCCTTCCTCCATGCCTTAATTCTCTGGCGCACCCCACTTCCGGAGGCCACTTCTTTCCCCTTCTTCGTCGTCCCCTTCTTTGCCTGCTCATCTGCCTTCTCATTCCCTGTGATCCCGATGTGGGCCTTGACCCACATCAGTTTCGCATTCCCCCCTTTCCTCTTTCTCCTCGCCACTGCATTCACCACCCTTTTTGGATCGATATTGGCTCGCTCAAGGAGCATGCGTACAACGACCTCATGGCCTTCCTTGGCGGCTAATGAAATTGGCGTGTTGTTCCACCGGTCTCTTGTATTTACGTCGACATCAGATCGGTTAAGGAGGAAGGCTACTACAGCCTCACGCCCTTCCGCAGCGGCTAATGAAAGTGGAGTCCTGCCATTGGTATCCTGTGCGTTGACACCGGCATTGGCTCGCTCAAGGAGGAAGCGCACCACTATCTCATTGCCTTCCACAGCGGTGTATAAAAGCGCAGTTTTACCATCATTATACCTTTTGTCTACATCAATATCAGCTCTCTCAAGAAGCAAACACAGGATATCCGCATGGCCCGCTTCAGCGGCGTATGAAAGTGGAGTCTGGCCACATGTATCGCATGCATTTACGTTGATGTCAGCTCGATTAAGAAGCAAAGGCACGACATCTCGATGACCTCGTGCAGCCGCGTGTGAAAGAGGGGTCTGACCAGTGATAGCATCCTGTTTGTTGACTTCGACATCAGCTCGCTTGAGGATTAAGCGCACAATATCCCGATTGCCTCTTGCGGACCCTAGTGAGAGCGGAGCATGACCACTCATGGCATCCCGTTTGTTAATGTCCACATCAGAACGCTCAAGGAACAGGCGTACTACACCCTCACGGCCTCGCCCAACGACGTGTGAAAGTGGAGTCTGGCCACACATGCCATTCCGTGTGTTCACGTCGACATCCGTTCGCTCGAGAAGCAAGCGTACTACGCCCTCATGCCCTCCCTCAGCGGCATGTGAAAGCGGAGTCTGGCCAAGGGTATCTTTTGCGTTTACATTAACATCAGCTCGCTCAAGCAGCGTACGGACCACATCCTCATGGCCTCTCTCAGCGGCCTGTGAAAGGGGAGTCTGGCCACTCAGGGTATTCCGTGGATTTTTGTCGACATCAGCTCGCTCAAGGAGCATGCGCACTACGGCGTCATTACCGTGCATAGCAGCATATGATAGTGGAGAGTAACCGTAGTCGCATTCGGCGCTTAAATCCAGGTTTGAAGTTTGTACTAACGCTCGCAGAATATCCTCATTTCCGAAGTATGCGACCGCATGCATACCACAAAACGGAATCTTAGATGCAGCTGTCTGGAAGATATCATAAACCTGATAGCAAAAGAGTTAATACAGACGCAATTTACATAATATTGAAAACATACATTCCCTGCGATCTCTTTGGTAACACATCTAATACTTCCCCCTTCAGATTGCTATTCATGGCATCTGACGGATCGCGATCAATCTTGTGCATAAGAGATTTTCGGATATCATCTTCCTTCGCTACAATCTCTAGCCATTGCACTTGCCTCCCAAGGCCTCGACAGACCTCGTCCTTAACATGTGGGCGGCCGGTGAAGAAGAGCCGTACCATGCCGAAACCAGGTTTAGCTGTAGAGTTAGAGCACTGTATTTGAAAAATATCATTGAATAATGCAAGCAAGTCTATCCTTGTATGGTCCTCCAACTCATCAATTGCGTCAACACAGATAAAAGTGACGTCAAATTCTGGTAAAAGATCTTTCAGCATAACTATAGCATCCACAAGTTCTAACCTTTTTCTTTCTTTTGTAGCAGATTCAAACTTCTTGACGACGATGTCGGGTAAGGGTTGAGAGGAAGATATGAATTTCAGCATCAATTGCTTCATGAAGCTGCCTACAAGATCCACAGCAGTTTGCTCCTTCTGATCTCGATAGTCACAGTAGAGGTAGGCAATAGCTGTTTTTAGTTGCTTAGCAGTAAGAGATAAATTCTCAATAACAACAGACCTTCAAGTCACATCAATTAGCCTGAGTTGCCATGTGTGTGCAGAAATACCATAATAATAACTTATCTTTTTATATATATATATATATATATATATCAATAACTTATCGCCATAGCCCATAGGGCGGCATGCGATTAATGACATAAAAAAAAAAAAAAAAAATAATAATAATAATAATAATAATAATAACTTTCAGATTTACAATAGCGATAAGCGGAGTTAGGTGTTAAAAAAAAAAAAGATAGACATACGCAATGACGGTTTTCCCAGCTCCAGGCATCCCATCGCAACCTAGAATCCATTCATTTGGCTTTTGAACATCACTGACCCGCCAAGATTGAAATTGGGGAGTCTCAAGGATCCAAGTGCCTGTGTTTTCAAGGCGGCTAGATTTGATATCTTGATGTCTTTTCTGCGGCTCGAGTGGTGACAACCATGACAGGAGTTTTTCGATATTCTCAACTAAGGAAGCAGTACTTATGTCAGTATATATATGGCTCAGAAGAACGTAAATTTAAGCATACCGTCCATGTTCTGTTGCAAGCTCTGTACACCAAGCTTTATTTGATTCATGTCGAGAGCCATCGAGTGTCGAAACGAAGTTCAAGGCCTCACCAAGTGTAGCGCTCATTTGGGACATTTCAGCTGGAATAGCAGGAAACAGTGATGTAATGGACTCTAGTTGCTGCTTCTGCTGTGATAAGACCGTCATGACTTCACGCGACGTCTTGGAAAGTAATTCACTATCACGAGTTAGTAATTCATATAGATATGAAAATGTGGAGGGTCGTGGAAAAAAATACCAATTCCCAATGCTTAGCGAAAATGCGATAGTTTGAGTGCAGCGATGCAATGTTTGCGTTACCTCCACGCAATCTTGCTTCTTTAAAGGCCATTTCAGGCAGTCACTGAGACCTCCGGACACCTGAAACTTAACTAAGATTGGGTGAAGACGTTCAATGTTGCTCTTACAGATCGCAATTACGACACAAATTGCAGAAATCTCGTGAAAATTCCCATTGACATCCTCCTTCCTCAAAAATGAGATTAGCTGATTGAGGATCTGACTTAGTGTATTAATCTCTGTTAGTAGTGCATGAGCAACCTTCGGGGCAGACTTGGCCTGGCTTGTAAAGTTCGTTAGGATCTTAACAAGCTCAAGCGCTAACGAGAGGAAGCCAGCAACCCCGGTCGAAATGGTGAAGGGATCCATTTGTGGAAGTAAGCGAAGTAGTAAAAGTGAATGACGACCTGGAATTCTGGATATACGTTCGTGACGGTATTAACTGAGCAGGAGCTATTTCGTTGCTCTTGGTAATCGGCGCCTGGGGTATGTCCTGGTTTACGGAATTATATAGTTTATCAATGAATCCAACAGGCCATGAGGGCCAGTCCAGGCCATTTACGTAAATTCAAGCGATTTTAGAATTTAACCCAGGTGAATTAGATTTTAATAGTCCTGGATATTTCCACTATTAGTAATCGACAGTTGCGTATTAGGTATCATCATCAAAGAATTGAGTCCCGTCTGTTGTATTATCTGTAAGGTCCATCATATCTCGCCATAGCTCCCAGGGCGGAATGCGAGTAATGATATATATATTAAAAAAAAAAAAAAAAAAAAGGTCCATCATCTCTAAAATATTTCTTAGTATACAGTCTACCCTTGCTATAACGAAACTCGCTATAGCGAAAACCTTGCTATATCGAAAATTGAACGGAGCCATTATTCCGTTCACACTCAAACACCTCCTGCTATAACGAAAATCCACCAAATAACGAAACGAAAATTAGATAGAGTGAAAGTTATTTCTGTCTACATACAAATAATTTCTTGCTATAACGAAAAATGGCTAGTGGAATGCATGACTAATCAAGAACCACCCAATTGCACAACTAGAAACTCTCTAGTTAGTTTTGGCCCAATTCTACAAAAAAGGATGTGCTTGGATTGTACCGGATTCATTGTGAAATGCTTTCGAACTGCGTGTAGGGTTTCTTTTTGTTTTTGCAGCTCCAGTCTTCTTTTTGCATAGTTGCTGCTTTTCTAACCTGAGGTTCGGCTTTGTAGGTAATTTGCTTCAACAACATGATTGATTTTTGCATCTACATAGTACCTATTCAATACTGTACTCTCGATTTTTTCCTTCTCCGGTTATTTCCATAAGGAGGAAAATCACAGAGTTAAAATCTGTTGCCATAAATTCCTTAGGTACTCGAGTTTCTAAATTCAGCTGCCAAGGACATGACTATTTTGCCACAATATTCTATAACGAAACCTTGCTATAACGAAAAAAAAGTGCCAGATTTTTGGTTTTCGTTATAGCAAGGGTAGACTGTATATACTTGAATATAAAGTGTGATACATACTTGACGAAAGTCGTAGACCGCTGCTGTTTAAAATTCTAGATATACGGGAGATTCTACTCATTTAAATACTCAAACAATCTAGTAAACGCTGGCCTCAATTCACTTGGATAGCTGTGGAGTGATTCATTTAATTGGCTTGAACCTGCCTGAATGGCCTGGACCGGCCTGGTTGGCCTGATTCATGTGGATCAGGCCAACCAGGCCAGTCCAGGCTGGTCCAGGCGGTTTTAGTCCGGACAATGCTGATCACGGCCTGTTGGATTCATTGTAATATAATGGGTCGATGAAGGTGCGAGCTATGGAGGCGGAGGTGGCCAAGGGGCCTAGAGGGAATAAAAACACCATGACGCGGCGGGAAATATTCCTTAAAGTACGTGGTCAAGGGTAGACAGTTCTGGTATTTTAGGTTTTCGTGTCCTTTTATATTGCCCTGAGAGGTGTAATGGGGGAGCGATATGTATTAAAAAAACGGGGATACGGGGGTTGAGCCTCCAGCGGGGGTTGCGGCTGTGCACCAAGCACCTGAAAGTACTGAGTACATGAGACAAGTAGGCATCCATTCACGTGCATGCATAAGTGGTCATCAGAAAGAAATATGATAGCATAATTTTTTCTTTTACTCTTTATCAGCAAGACTAAAACATGGCACTGAAAAGGGGATTAGAATTAGGTGCTGAAGTATTTTTTTTTTTTTTATCTTTTTACCGTCGAACCTGTCATAATGGGACCGGCGGGGTTTATCCAATAAGACAAAATATCCAATAATCCCCACTGGCGCGAGCCGGCAAAGTTGATCCAATAAGACAGGTTATCCAATATGACAGGATCCAATATGAGAAGGTTCGACTGTATTTTTTTTTTTTTTTTTAATATATATTATTACTCCTATACATCATCCCCCAGGGAGTCTATGTGCAAATTAAAGTACAAAAAGGAGGTACAATCAACTCATGTCAAGAATGGGATCTATCGAGACAAAAATCAAACGGAAAATAATCTGACGCAGAAGCTAAACTCCCCAGTCCACCTCATGGAGTCCCTTCTGTCCTGTCATCTGTCCACCTATTTCATCAGTCTCTGCCAATAGCTCCAGTTCATCTCCACCCCCCCTCTGCCGGTGCTGAACTACTGTGCTTTCACACACTAACTGTAGTCAAATTTCAATAACCAGATTAAGATTCATAGCTAGTTGACCACTCAATTAGAGGTTGTCAGAGACATAACTAATATAGTACTTCGCCAATGACGGTCAGGTAGGCAGGCAGAAGTGGGCGAATAAGAGCCATGGGTGTTGTTGGCATAGGTAAGCCCGCTCAGGACTTAGTCTAACAACGAACAGGTAACAGGTTTCTCAGTTCGTGAATAAGAAATGGTCGTTGCAAGGCTAGAACATATATACTGTATATTCTTATAGTCACTTGTGGCTACGTATGTTGGTGGGCCATGGACTTTGTTTAGAATAGGGACACAGCGATTTATAAGAATTCATTTGCACCATTGAAGGTTCATACTTTGTTACCTGAATACATATGCGCGGTCAAAAACCTTATAGTAGGCAACACGTGAACAATGATAAGAAAAGGAAAAAGAAAAAATCGAAGACCTTCACTTTAACAGCTAACAAACTGCGTACTATGGAAAGCCACGGTGTGGGATTATCACCACAGTCTGTTGTGGCGCAAAATTATCAATCATATGCCCCCATTTCCTTTCCCTCACCGTTTAAAAAACCCTTGACATACTTGAATGGATCTGGGGGGAACGCAAATATCCAGATAAGAACAACCACAATCGCAATAACTCCAACAGCTATAAAGTTGATACTCATATGCTTAGCCACGAATCTTAAATTTATAGATAACCAGTAGTTTTCAGGATAGCGGGCTGGACTTACCACTTGCCAACATTCCGCAAACCATCGTTGCCATTGTACCGGCATACCCTGCCATCTCAAGGAGTAACACACCCGTCAATGCTACGCCTTCCACGACACCTAACCAAAATTGTATAGTAGCCAAGGTGTGTTCGGTTTTGCTCTCGGGGTCGTTAGCAGTCCGCTGCATTTCTTGGTAAGACATTACGATGCCGGCGATGCAACCAACGAATGCTGTTGCCGGAGACAAGGAAAGTAGACCTGATGTTAGTACTTCTATATTTAAATGGAAATGTGTACAGCTAGGATCAAATCTCGAGGAGTAAGGTATGTTAAGTGGGATCTTACAAACTGCTCGTACAAGATTTGTGAGGTTTCCAGCAACCGCTCGAACGACCCTAAAGTATTCATAGATTCAGTTGATGTCCACAGTTGAATATAGGTATACCGGATGCTCAAATTCATTTGGTGGCTAACGATTGGCAGGACCTACCTCCCTGCAAATGTTTTTGCTTTGGTGGAGAAATTCAGAAGCCAGCCCATCAATGGCCTCACAAACCTCGTCTCCATTGATAACAACTTTGGAATCGCCCACCGCGCCAGCCTCCCTGCGCCTTCAATAACCACGGAGAGCACCCCCGCCACCGATTGCACTATTGCAGCAGGGTCCAGCTTAGCCAAACTACCCGTGGCAGCAGAATATATGAATGCAACTATTGATCCAAGATAAAAAATTCCCTTGAGGATGATTGAGACTCCCTTCTTCCCTTTTGCTTTAAGTTTCTGGAACCAACCCTTCTTTTCCACTTTTTCTGGCTCTCCGAACAATCTTTCCAGGCCTAACTTGTCAAGGTTATGATCTTCCAGGTAATTGATCAGTTCAGCAGCGGAAATATGCTGGTAATTAGTGCCTGGAGGCAGTTTCCCTTTGCGCCAGGCATGGAATTGGTCCAAGAGGCGGTTCTCCGGATTAAGTGCGATTTGGGCGATGGAGGTAAGTTCCGACAGTAGCGTAGCCTGAAGCTGTTGGGCTTCCGTTTTTGCCTTTTCATTCAAGTTTTTGAAGGCGTCGGAGTCTTTCCAGTTCTTCCAGGTCTATTTTGTTCCCAAATGCGACTTGATATCAGCCTCTCTTAAGCGACTTATCGAAGTAATCGCCAAATGGAAATTAATAGTATTGCTTACCTCTTGCAGATGTTTAAGCCACTCATTGTCAATTTTCTGGCTCATTATGACGTGCTCCACCGCCTTCACATTGAAATAGTTGACCAGCTCCTCCACGTTCAGGTTCTTTGTATCTTTGCCTTGCGCCTGTGCAGCGTTCTTTAGCAACGTTAACTTGCTGCTCCATTGGAAGATCTTTTGTGCGGGGCCGGATTGAGACTTTTCATCAGCTTTTAAATTGAGGGTATTAAGCCAGGTCTCCATATGGCCAGGAGAAATGAGGTAGACAGCAAGCATCTGGTACCAGTACACTGGTTCGGAAAGGTAGTTACTCCACTCGGGGCACATTTCCTTATACCCCGCCTCGTAGCACCAGAGGGTCACACGATGATATTGTTCTCTGTGCAATTCCAAGTCCGCTTTATTCTTTTCTCGATCCCAGCCGTACAGTGTCACAGGGTCATCCTTTTCGGGAGGCTCTAAGGAAGTCATCATCTTGATGTAGTACTGGAATTTGTCTTTAATCTTGCGGGCGATGCTGGACTCCATGCCGGGTGTATTTTTGAGGGATTCAGCCAGTAGATGGATGCCCCCGCGCCGGAGGAACTCGGGGTTCTGCTTGGAGATTTCTTGCTGGGAGGGAGTCAAGGAAGGGAGATTCGGAAGAAGTTCTTCTTGAGAGTGCCGGTTTACTGCGTGTAGCATCATCTAGGTATGTGAACAACTTTAGTTAGCCTAGGCTGTGATTTTCGTGAGTGCATTAAGCACATTTGGCTCCACAGGCATAACTAGCTAAAAACTAACCAAATGCATGATCTCGTCTCCTCTCCTCTGCGCACGGTCACACCACACTTCTGAAGATTTGCCTTGATTGTCGGTAATTCTATAAAACCCCATAGGGTTGATACTCAGAATTCCTTGTAGAGTTGCATTGGGATTCAGCCCCGCTGGAGGCACAATCTTAGCGGTATGCTGGTCAATGGTGGTCTCAATGGCTGCACCCTGGGCGGAACCATCCAGGTATTGCATAATTTTTCCGTCGTCATCCAACACGGTTCCTTTGAGCATGGCCTGATCTGTACCGAAATGCGTTATCGTGACAGTAAAGCTAAAGACAGATGTGGGGGTTCTATGCTTGGTGAATGTGATTGGGGTATTGAGACTGTCAATGTCAGCTTTTTGCGTGACGCAGTCAGAAATGTCCTGCCAATCGCCACGAAGACCTCTCCTGTAGCGAGCCTGATACATTCAGATAGTTTTAAGGGCATGCATGTCAGCTATGGGTCAAGATGGCAAGTTATATATTGACCTAGAGATGAGGTTGGATGTTACCAGTACGTACAATTGGACGTTGAACATCCATCATCAGTCCATGCCCGAGCTCAAGATACCCCCAAATTCTGCGGTCATCCTCTTCGGCCTCCGGTGTCATGTAATACTCGATGGCGAAGCGCTGGAGTTTGGCCTTTTGCGGTTCGGGTTCACCAAGGAGTTTCCAAAGGTGCCTATAGCAATATTAGCGACATCGAGTTTTTTGCATGGAGGCCGCCTCTAGGGGAGCAAAGGTGCTCATGGCCATTGCCTACAAGCATCATAATGGGGCCGACGTTTACTGTCAAGGTCAATACTTACCCTAAATCCTGAATATCCTCTGGAAGAATTGGAGCCTCATCTCCCTTCTTGCTAGTGTCAAGCATGATGGGCCTGAGGTTGTGTTTTGCACAGGAGATTAGTCGGTGCCAGTGTGCTGTGAAGTCTCAAGAGTTGTGCGTAGCACGGCGAAGCCAGGGGGCACTGGTGAAGCTGTGTGTTAAGGACGGTTATGGGTGAAAGGGTGAGGGACCAGCGCCGGTTTATATGAGGACATTTGCGGTCACTACATAGTTTCAAACTGCCCGCCAATGCCGTGTTTGATTGAATCGTCCCGAATGAATCTTGAGACCAAAGCCCATGCGGGCAAGCCCCATTTTCCTGAGGTTATGCGAAACCAACGCCCTGCCATGGCGAACAGCTGCATGCGGGGTTATGTCACAAAAAAAAAAAAAAAAAAAAAAAGCGAAACCAACATGCTAATAAAAACTTGGCGTGGGCAGCCATCATCCAGTAATACGTTGGGTAAGATGTGAAATCTCCTCGTGTCTCAATCATGACGATGATACGAAGGGGGAGTCCTCGCTCTGAGCCAATACGAAATGCCATGGACGCGTGCAGAAAACTCAGGCGTTCCCATGATCAAAGGCCAAAAGATATAAACAACGTCGATCGCCATGGCAGTTGCAAGCGTACCAATTAGAACTGCCGGGTTGGACTCTTGTACTGCTAATGTTCATATTCCACCATGGTCGGCGACCACGTATGTTGGGATTAGTCGAGGTGTCCTTGTCTTCTCCGTTGCCAGCCTTTTCCTTGCTTTCACTCGAGGCACCAACAAATATGTAGAACACATCACTGGGGACTTTACCTCTGCATTGAAAGCACAGATGATAGTCTCATACCAAGCCCCTAGGGCACTCTCCGAGCGCTCGGAGGGTGCCAACCTCGGAGAGTGCCCTAGGGGCTTGGCATGAGACTACAGATGAGGCCTTGTACATATGTATATGTTCAACAAGGCCAAATTGACACCGAGCGCCAGAGACACTCGATAAACACGGAAGCGCAGCCAATATTGGTTAGAAATAGAAAATTCAGTGCATCATGCGATGGCCGCACTTGGAACGTCGTAGACTATTGACTCCAAGAGGTATTACTCTCTGCTACCGCCTGGGAAGCAGTCTGTACTCTTACCACCTTTTTACACCCCAGAACGTCAGTACATAGAGACGAGCAACGACCCGCCTCCCAACCGTGAGGCGGCTGCAGCGAGGTGAGGCGGTAGGTAGAGAGATACGGCTTTTGGGTGGGAGCCAGCAAGCTCCTTAGAGAGAAGACCCCACTCGCGGTCGATACTACTTTGAGGTGGGGAGTCTGGCGTGTATGGGGTTGTCACAGCATTGAGTTGTTGCAAACAACGGACAGGGGCGTGGTCTTTTTTGTGGTGTTTCAACAGTACATAATAGACCGATACGAGCGAGATATACGAGTGAAAGGATGTTCTCTCCGACAGATCATCCTTACTTGCTCCGCTGGGAAGCAGACTATACTCTCGCTCTTTTTTAACCCCCGCCCAAAACAATTCATTCCATAGAGATAGATACGAATGAAAGCTTGCGCTCCCCTGCCGATCGTCAATGCTTCCTCCTGCAGGACCTCCGAATTACGAGAGGAGCTATTCCAAACGGGGATCGGCAATGGAGATCGGCACACAAGCTAATCTATGATAACACGCGTCAAGCCTCTGCCGCGATCGCAGCATGCAAGACGCATTTAGAGTTCGAAGTGGGGTTCCTCGCCTGCATGGGCGGGGTAGAGGAAAGGTGGGGGAATAAGGGAAAGGAGAGAGCAGGATCAGATGAATCGATACGTCCGAGTGATTGATTGAGGATATTGTGATCTCGAAACCAGACGCTGACTAAGCGGAGGTTCAGGAAAAGGGTTGGACTCCGCCAGGAGCAGTGACTGTACATTTTGATGCTTTTGCATTTTTGTTTCTATCCGCCTTTTCCGCGCTTGAGGATTTCAGCGCAGCCGGGATGCCGCCTGGTTACGAGACTAGATGCCGCTATGGCTCAAGTCTCAAGTGAAGTTGTGTGATAAACAAAAAATTACCCTACTTGTACAATAGTTATACAAGCTAATAACATCAGATGCTCACATCGAACAGATACATGTGACACGGTGAACACTCCGCACCCGACCTGTGCAGTAGCCCAAGCTTGAACTGCAGGAAAAGCAATGTACCTCAATAGTGTACCTAGAGCCGTTCGGGACTCAATGACGCAAACATCTCGTATCTAATTTTCTATAGATATCACCGCCCACTGTCTCAAGCTAAGACCTAAATTGGCATGCAAATTATATCCTCTTAACTCTCGATGGCATCGATCATCACCAATATCCGCGTGACAGTAAAGAACATGATCACATCCTGAGCAGCCGTGAGGTGTGGAAAAGAAGGTGGCCAGGGGGCGAAGCGATAATAACGCCGCTAGCAGAAGGAAGTCGAGCCGGACCCATTGGCAGATCTGATGGGATGAGTGGAGGGATGATTGGAGGGAGCACAGGAGGCGTAGATGTTGAACTTCTTGTTTTATTTCCTTTGTATGTAATCTTGTAATAGCCCTCGGGGCGGCATTCGTGCAGATTGTGGATAGGGAAAGAATGTAGAGGAAACTGCAAATTCAGACACGGAAAAGTCCGTTCAGCTAGAAGTAGCTACGAGAATCTCTATCAATTCCATACAGTGAATTAGTCCAGTTCGGCCCAGCGTCAGAGACATTTTGGTACCTTTCATATAACAGGCCCGTGGGAACTATCCATACCCTCAATAGAGCCTTCTTTTTAAACCATCCTCTCCGAAAGATCCATCCTCATTCGGCAACATTATTCTCAAGGTTGCAGGAGCCTTTTTATTCACTCTCCCCTAGCTTAGGTGACCAAAAATTGTTAGCCTATTCCCAGTATGTCAGTTCAACGGACCGTGTTCTCGAGCGAACTTACCGATTATCAAGATGAATCCAGGCCATCTGGAGTCCTCGAGGTAGCCTTGAGATCAGAAAAAGGCCGGATTACCCAAAAAGTGGTCAGTAACCAGTCCATGATCCAATGGCTGCAGCAAAGAAATTCTGAGCTACTTTTTCGCAAGTCTGTCACTGCTGACTTTGAATTGTGCTCACAGGTCTGCTATCGGGCTTGGCAGGGTAAAATTCGGGATATTTCCGAGGAGGTCCACGCAAGCGTTGATCCGGCTGGTTTGTACCTCTTGACCAAAGACCTGAGCTCCGCAATGGCTGGGATCGACTCAGATCCCAGCGAGAAAAAATTTGGTTTCCACATCAGCGTGATGTCCCCCGGGACCGAAAGCGCCAGTTTCAAAGGAACCTTCACCAGCCAAAAGGGTGACCAACCCGAGCAGGTATTCCAATGGGAGGGCGTTTTTTATTGTTTCCGAGATACTCCATTGGAGGTCATCCGTAAAGGACCACCACCGATTCCTGCCGACATCGAGGAATTTCTCCAGATTACTCCTATAGTCAATATTCCTGATTCGAATGGAAACAACAAGAGGATTGAACAGGCCCAAACGTGGGCCAAGAATATTTATCGAGATGTAGGTATCAATGATTTCGTCCTCACGGTCTTGGACTCTCACTTTGCATATAAAGAAGTGTGCTCGTTTATGAGTTCCTGATAATTTATTAACATGTTTACTTGGAAATATAGCTGTTACTACACTCTCTTTCCACGCACGCCAGGGGATTATTTTTCAAGGAATTGGGCGAGCTCGGCAACAAGTTCGCGAACGATAACCTGCACGGCGCCCCGTTGCCTGACTTCCTCAGCTCCTCGGGCCCATATCATTTCCTCCGCTTGACCAACATGCTTCACGACAACCGCGAGTTTCTCTATCCCACTGTAACTAAACTTGTCTGTCATGAGCTGAAGAGTGCAGACTGGTTGCAGGCAAAGTACCGCAATTCCATCAAGGATAACGTCGAGGCATGGGTCGACCTGATCTGTAGTCCAGATTCCGCGGATGTTTCTCACATGCTTCCGTCTCCAGTAGACAACTTTCTACGGAGCATTTTAAATAGCTTGGAGGGCGCATTCCGGAATCTGCGCGCACAATATCAGAATTCAACAGCTCGCGCTTACTATGCAGCATATGTAACATTGAGGCCTCAGTTACTTGATTACTTCCCAGACGCGGCTGGATACTACCAGAAAGTAAAAGATGTGTTGCTTTCGCCAAACTACATGGAGCATTTCCTCCCGACTTTGATCAACACCACTGATGACCAGACAGGAGTCATGATCCCACTGGCCACGAGATTAGGCATGATTCGAGACAAATTGGGCCTGCTGAGCTATATTGCTAGCGATGGTCGGGACGGCAGAAAAGACGATATTGCCTTGATTCTGAAAACCCTAGCAGATGCAGCCAACGACACAGGTTTACTACGTGAGAAATTGCACGATATTGATCTTTTAGCTGAGAAACTGGGTGTCGGCGGCAAGTTCGATGAAGAAATGCGGCTTGTGGACCAAATTTCAAAATTAGGTGAGAATATGTATCATATTTTTGACCATAGTGGCAAATACTAACAGAAAGCGCTATCCGCACAGTAAATTTGGGCTTCAACCCTTTCGCCAGCCTAGGGCTGGCCCTTTTCAAAGGAAGCATGCGCTTTGCTGAGAGTCAGTTGGTGCATTACACGTTCCTGATGACTGAAGCAAAGGCACTGGGCGTATATGATTGGAATGATAAGGATACAGTATTGGATATTCTTGGCACAGTAACAAACCCCTTGGGCACCATAGCTGAGTCCATAGGGTGTGTTATTTCATGAGGATTATGAGCCATGTCAATCAAAGCTGCAGGAGCATGTATGAGAGCATTTTAAATTACAACGACCATGATGCCTTCGACTTTTTTTTCTTTTTTTACCTTTTTTTTTTTAATGGAAGAGCACGTGTTTCCACACTCTCATCTTTCTTGCCGTGAATGGATATCAAATGAGCGAATTTATTGTTTCCTGTTTCATGCTTGCCTCCGAGCTTGGATAGCTTCGGTCCAGCTCCAAGTAGCGTCATGTGATATATATATATTAAAAATGGCTACCAAATGAGAAAACTCGATGTGTTGATTAGCCACGTGTGAAAAATATAGTCCCTCCGCCTCTGCGGGTCCTAATTTACTTTTACATCCATACGAACTTTCTACTTAGTACACTGTATTTACCACCTTCCCAGACACCCTAGCAAACTCGGACACATTTACCACCAAAACTATGCCACTCTCGTTCTCAATATCTCAACAACCACGATCAGCTTTTTTTTAATGCGCTTTGCATAAGAACTAGATAAAGGAAAATTCTTGATATCAACACTTTTGCGTTCTCAAAAATTTTGCGTGCGAAGGAAATATATCTTGCCGGCAATTTTTGTTGGGATTTATTTGTATGGGATCTCCATACAGAATGTTCATAAGACTGTATAGAACATAGTCCTACTGTTCAACTTCACATACGATAGCTATGATATTATATGCCCAGAATCACCGGAAAAGGCATAGTAAGATGCTGTATTTAATTTCCCTTTATTTGTTGAAGTGTAGAGCTGGGATGCAACTATCTACTTGTGGAAAATTGTTTCTTAGTTTAGACACAAAACATGAATATTATGAATAATGTCAGAGCAACTTCAGATATTACCTGACTATATTGCTCGTAACTTCATACTGAGCAAACCCTGTTGCCTGTGCCTCTCTGAATTATTTTTGTGCGCAGGAGTCAATGGTCAGCAGTGATATTTGTAACCGGATCATACTTGATATAATCAATGCCAAGACAGTAATACACAATATGCACTGAACTACAATTTTCTTCCCAAGATCTCTTTTTGAGGAGGTAGGATACCAGATATAAAAAATGGCTCTTAGATTAATTTCCCTGCAAAGTGCATAACTCCTTCTATTCTAGTCGTTGAGATATTAGTCACTGAAGTTGTGCAATTTTTTTTTTTTTTTGCTGAGGAGGGTGGGTGGGGGGGGGGCGGGGGGGGGGGTGGCATAGTAAATATGTACGGGTTGCTACCGGGTCTGAGAAGGTGGTAAACTACACCAGGTAAGTACCTATATAGAGCAGAGATAGTACTGTACAAGAGCCACTTGAGCCCATGCGGGGACAGGGTGTGATAAGGGAAGAGAGGAATAGACATTTAATTAATTAAAAGATAATATATGCCCCTTGCAGGGGCCTCACGATTCTCCGAACACAAGGATGTAGACGAGGATACAAATGACAATCTTTCATCACAAATAGTATAAACAATAATATAATCATTCATCAGAGCCACAGTTAATCTGTAGGCTCCATATTTCATCGGTCTGTCGGCGCCTGCATTACCCCGCCATTCAACAAAAGGCAACCTATTTAACTGAGTAACTTTACCGTTAAGCATTCGTAGCGCCCTCCCCCCGTTATATTGCCTACACACGGTGACAGTATGTGATCAATCACTACAAGTACTGTACTACCCCCTCCCCTCCCTCTCCGCTCACTCCAACTTACACGTTCACCTCCACCTCGCCAGTCATCCAAAACTCACACCTCCTCTCCAACAGTTCATTCCCCTCCGTCGCAAACCTTTCGAAGTCCACAACGGACTGCTTCCCACTCCTACCTCCGGCCAATCCGGAAATACCCCATGCTCCTCGAACACGGAATTCTTAGGGAAATTTGGGCAAAAACACTGGATGAAGCTTGCGAATGTGCTGGTGTAGCCAGTATATTTTGTGGGGAGAGTACATTGGCCTGCGTCGATACCGTTCTACTAGGTGAAAAAGGGAGGGGTTAGCTAGGTCGTTGGCAATAAAGGGGCAAAATGCACTTACGTATTCCGAATCACTTGCGTGCTTCGCAGGAGAAATCACGTACTTCCCTACAAAGCCCCTCCCTTTGTTTTTCTTCTCACTTGCTGCCATGGTAAGCCGGTACCCGAAATAATACGGCAACAAATCCCTATCTCTAGGAGTAGTAAGACATGCATCCGAGGTGAAGCCCCGTTCCCTAATGGACTGTGAATAAATATACGCGTGATAGTCCCCTGCACTTTATTAAGTAAGTGTAGTGAATAATAGCATAAAAAATAATTATTTGAATCAATCATGATTTTTTATACTCAAGGCAGGGGGGTCACCTTGGAAGCATGTCTTACCCTCCAAAAGATACACGAACCCTGCTGTATCCTAGACCATAGTGTACTCTGTATTCTCCTCACCAATATCTGGATAAATTTCCTTTCCTGCTTCTCTGTCTTCTTCGAGATATCCGGTTCGGTAAGCCTGCATCACTATTGTTGTTAGGGAGAAGAAGGAGAATGAAGACCCTTCAGTACATTTGAACGGGGAGAAGTCGTTGGCAGTTGACCCGACGGAGATGCGTGGCGGTAGATAGGGGTGCAGGAGAGAAAAATGCCGTCAAGAACAGGAACGTAAGTGAATGTAGAGGTGGTGCTGGCATGCCTCGTATCGTCTTCGAGCACCACTCCGAATAACGTATACGTATTAATTTCATAGATCCCATTCCCAGACATGAAACAGGCAGGCCCTTTGCGTGAGAGTAAGTACCGCCCTGCTTTTCTTCTGGGAATGGTCCTGGCTTACCCATTATTCGCTAAATTGCCCTTGTCAAGAGGGACAACTAGAGCAACTTCAATAGTCAGCCCCTGGAGGCATGCCTGTTAGCTTCCCGATGCCTGACATACGTGTTCTATTCAATGGGTGTAATGTCTCGCTGTTTCACAATCCTCTTCCTGCCCACCAAGCGGCTCCACAATCTAGTTCCTACTTCTCCACTTGCCGCTTTAACGGAAGTTCGGCAGTCATTCAAAACATGATGTATACCCTTAGCGCCAGGGTAGGGTTAACCCGAACCGCACTGTATCTGCACTCTATCGAATCAGTATAAATTCTCTCTCTAATGTCTCTTCTCCTCCATCTCCACCTCGCTCTCTCACGTTGCTACTCTGGTCGCCAAACCCCCGTCACCTGCACACATAAATCATCCTGAAGTCCCTTTTCTTTCAAAATACCTTGCAGGCTTCCTTCCAAGATGCCTTGTGGACTTTCTTCCACTTGTGGGCTTCCGTCGTGCTTCACATCCTAGGGTGAGGAGAGTTACCTTTTGGATCCCCGTTATCCTCCTGTGAGAGGAGATTTTCCCTGAACTACGGGGGTCCATTTTGGATCCCCGTTATCATAGGTGTCGGTGCCTGAATCCCCATAATCTGGGTGCATTCGGGTGCTTTGGCAAAGAAACGGTGTATGGTGTTGTAAGTCATGCTTTGGTATCTTGCTTGTATTATGGTCATGCTAATGAATAACACACCAGCCAAAGAATTTCTCTGTCGTTGTCTCCGCTGGGCTTAAAGGCTGCTATAGCAAGGCAGAAACCACCCATCGAGACTTCAGCAACACGCATCAAGAGCAAGGTACCGCCTGCCTTGCCCAAATTCCTTATAGCACAACGCCAGTTGGAAACGCATAATTTTCCGAAACCGTTCCTGATCACCCATATAAGCGTTATAGCGCATTGGGATATGGAGATCAACGCCCTACGAAGCCTAGATTTTAATGCTGCAAGCACGGATCCGGAAACGCTTAGAGAGAGTGATGGATGCACAGATCCACATTAATGGCCAGCCTGCCGACTCTGAGCTGGTCTTCGAAAAGGAATTTTGGTGGTGCTGGATGGTGGCAGCGAAAGGGCGGTTTTGTGGCCGTGGGAATGGATGTGGTCTGGAGCGGTTGGGTATATAGATAGGCGTTTAGATATTTTGGCAATATAAAATCCTTGGGATTCATCCTCCAAACTATAGTTGCATCCCAGTATAGTATTGTCCTGAACCGTTTAGTCTTCGTAAGAATATGAGTATCCTCCGCAGCGTAATAGAAGTACCGTCGCCCCTGATAGAAGTGACTTTGAACACTCATTGCTTCCCAGCTGATGATCTCGGCTTGTGCCAATAATGAAGCACTGTGATTTGGTTCCACCTCCGAGTCATTGTGAGCTTAGATTTGATTTGTGGAGGGACGATTATCACTTAACTAACCGACAAGTATAACTATTCCGAAGCAATTTTTCGCAAGGCTTTCAGCAGTGTTAACTGCTCAAGTGGTATTGTAAAAGTCCCTGGTACGATGTTCGCTTAATGCTCCTTGGGGCAATTTGAGGGACCACCCGCCCATTCCATTGATACACCCCACTCTCACATCCTACCCCTGGGCGACGCGCCTCCAGATCCCTTAACCCCAACGCTTCCACCAAAAGTACATCTCACCTGGATTCCCACAATTTTCTTGTTCCCAAATTGGCTCGATTCTTACTGGTACTCAAATCTACCTCTCGCATACACTTCATCTCGATCAAAGGACATCCCACCAGGCTATACAGCACTCAGAATGCTGCTTCCAATCCCCAATTCGGAGGCAGCATTGGACTCTCCGTTTAGTTCAACGCCGCGCGCATCCTCAGGATGTATACTATAATGCATCCTGTTACTACAGTGCTCTCAGTGTCGATCGCAAAGTCATTCCCGGCATCAGGAACTGGGGCGGGGATCGGAATTTTCTTTTTTTTTTTTTTTTTTTTTTTAAATCATTAATCGCATGCCGCCCTGTGGGCTATGGCGAGGTATATATAAACTAACTAACTACCTACAAAAGAGTGTCTGAATCAAAAAATTGTCAAATGCATGGTGTCGAGCCTGCCTATTCCCTTTTCCTGTTTGGCTCGTACACCTCGGAATTTTCTTTTGGGGAGGGGTCTTAACATCATTACTCATACCGCCCAAATGGCTGACGAGAGTAAAGACAAAAGAAATGTTAACAAAAGCTAGAAACTTCCACACCCTCATCTCCACCCATCTCATCAACTCCGCCAAGGGGTCTGGTTCATCCTCGTGGCCCCTTTAACCTGACCCGGGTATATGGGTCCCTGGTAGCCTGTATGCGGGGTTACGTGACTCAAAAAGCAGAAAAAAAAAAAAAAAAACCTCTTGGCCCATCAGTGGGAGGGGACCGGGATTGTGTCTACGTCATTGTAGCAGCACGGCACTGATTGACGATTGGAGGGCCAGGCTCAAAAGCACCGCTGATCCTGCTATCATAACTTGATCTATTTGATGTTAGTATTTCTCAGCCGTCCGTTTACGGGAAAGTCGCCCATACGAAAGGAAAAAAACTTTTCGTGCAACGTTGGCAAATCCTTGCTTCCGATCTCCGAATCCTACAGTATCCCACGACTCAAAAAAACCGCGATTCACGCTACAATACACATTTCAAAACCCCACGGCTCCGCTCCTTGATGTTTTCAGTACAACTTGCGGATGGAGGTCCGGCTTTGCATAACATTACAACGATGTTGAAATGCGAGATCAAAGTTCGGACCGCCGGTGGGGGATCTTTTGCACACTCCACAATGATACTTCAAAGAAGGCAAAATATGAAATACGGATTAAGCTTGCGCATGGGGATAGATAATGCTAATGTATCTTGTTGCAAGGCATTCGTTGGGACAATAAAACCTCTTCATGGGAGAGTATTTGACAACTGATTAGTTTCACGGTCTAGCAACTGCTTTGCGATCATCATATATGCATCCCTTCCTGGTGAGGAAGAGGAAAGGAGGACATAAATGGGGAGGGGTGGGGGGGTATGCACTCGCTCGCGAGTATCCTACCTCGCCATAGCCCATAGGGCGGCATGCGAGTGCTGAAAATAAAAAAAAAAAAAAAAAGTCGCAAGTATCCGATTTTGCTTATCAGCATTCAGGCGATTTCCGTAGCTCTCGATTCCGCACAATAGGGCTGTGCAGGAATTGGAGTATTCTCCTCGGGAGAAGAAGATTTAACCTGGGAACTCAAGTTTGGAGATGGCTATGCGTTTTTCAAGTGTACTAAAATGGTTGAGATAGTGGTGCACGAATCAGCAGCTTTCCATCATTCTATCATTTCATTGCTTGAATATCGACGGTTGTGCGGAGGGGGTTTATCGACTACCCTACCCATAGCCTGCTTCGTACTTAGCCTTAGCCTCTTCCATGTACGAGTAAGAGTAGATAAGATTTTGCTACTTACTCCAAGCACGACACTCTTACAACTGGTAGAGATCTGCATCAATGTCCAGTTGGACGTGACGGGTCGAAGTGTCGGATATCAGTGGGGGCCATGATGGGTCTAGTAAGCCCAAGAACAACCTCATGCTCTATGTATATAGATACCGTACTTTGGCTACTCTGTCTACGCAGGAATAATATTCATCTCTTCTACCTAAAGCTCAACAATAACTGTAGAAAGAAAAGTACAT
Organism: Kalaharituber pfeilii; assembly: GCA_015179045.1. Taxonomy (NCBI): domain Eukaryota; kingdom Fungi; phylum Ascomycota; class Pezizomycetes; order Pezizales; family Pezizaceae; genus Kalaharituber; species Kalaharituber pfeilii. The sequence goes on along the minus strand of WHUZ01000144.1, from coordinate 18,426 downwards.
ACATAGTGTTCCAAAAATTTAAACAGATTCTTAGCACTCAAGATAACATAGACCGACTGTCACTGTGACCCGGGGGGTAAAGCATCATAATGGGACCCACTCCATCATACTTCGGCACAAACCAAGTCCACTTCAGCCGGTATAATGCTTACAGCGGCACAGCACAAATGATAAGCATCAAAGATGATGGCTGGTAAATTATCGATAGACATCTTTCAATCACGTATGAAAGTTTCTTCATTTTCATAAAGGCCGGCTATTACGAGGAACTAGTCTGGATTAAGGAAACCTAAAGGCCTTCTAAAGCACCCAGAACTATTCTAAAAGTAATTCATCGATAACATTTCAAAGGAAAAGAAAAGAAAAGAAAGATATCCCATTCCGATTCAGAAAAAGAAACCACCCAATTCCACCCAATGCCACCCAATTCCACCCATCATCCCGCATCAATGGCCCAATGCAGAATGTGCCATACGGCTAAGTTTTGTCTAGTGGCCGCCACAGCAGGAGACCTTGGGCTTGCACCCTTCAGCCTTCACTTCTTCTTTGTCTTTTTTGTCCTCAGACTTGGACTCAGCGGACTATAAGATAGAAATGTTAGATTCAAAAAGCAGTTTTTGTAGGGACAGTAGTTGTACATACGGTCTCTTGCTTCGGGGCATCTTTTTCTGAGGCATCTTCCTCTGGGGCATCTTCAACTTGAGTAGCTGGGGCCTCCTCAACCTCCTCAATTGGCTCCTCCTCGTACTTGTAGGTAGCCTTAGAAGTTAATTAGTAAAGTAGAAATCAAGAGTCGGCAAGTAGAATGAGCATACCGCAGCTGGGACTTCCTCGTGGGAGTGAGTGTGGGAGTGTCCGTCGCACATATTGATTGTTGTTTGGAGAAGTTTTTGTGAATGGAAAAGTGTTGCTTGAGTGTGTCAAGGTGGAGTTGAACGTGTAAGATGAAGGATGAATGCGTTGGTGATGAGATGAGAGAGAAGAAGGGACAGGGCAGAGAGCGGGGCTTTAAATACCTCAGAAGAGGGGCCTGTGCTGGTTACGAGGCTAGGATGTGTGGAGGTGTCGGCGCTTCAATTTGTGCGCACGGTCCTTACAACTAGAACCTTCTGAGCCACCCGGGTGCTCATTGCACTCAGGCGGTATTTGCTCCGAAAGCATCTGTAGACCTAACTCGAAGCTTCCATCTGGTCACCAGACTAGCGTTCTTGATTGTCTGTGACCCCACCGCGCCCCGCCTGACCAATTGAAAATTAGCCTTGTCCCCAGGCGTAGTAGATCGAAACCTACCTTCATTGAAATCAAGCGTTGGAATGAATACGGGTTATTAGTCTACCGGGGAGACTGTGAAGGCATGCATGCAGCCGTCAAACTTGATTTCAGGGGCACTACATATGAATCCGCCCACGTGGGGAAACTTTGTGGACGACCAATCGCAACACAGTCTGCAAAGGTTCGACAAATGCCTTTATAGTCACCTTAACGTTGATTCTCTGGACCAGTTAGGCTCGGTCGGCGGGTCAATGGAAAGTTAGCCTTTTGCGACAGAAACGATACATACTGCCCTCCAATGCTCCTCTTTTGCTCTACTCGTTCTGAAACTCGAATACAGGAGAGCTAATGCAGTAACCAGACTACTAATGCAGTTCGGAATGACGATGCAATGCGAGCAGGAGCCAAAGCAGCACATGCAAGACTGAACGACTAGGACCAGTGCGGGGTACATGAGATCGCAAGTCCGCTAATTCGCAGTCCTGAAGTTTTCTTTGTGAGTTAAGGGATGCGCCTGGTTAGGAGACTAGGGATACGCCACAATTCAGTTACCTCTTGGACTTTTTTCAGATACCACCCCAGCCCTCAGCCAGCACCTGGAGGATCTTATAATGTTCCGGTCAGGACAATTTTTGTCAACCGGGTCAGTTACAGTAAGCTCCAGGCTAGATGATCAAAGGGGATGTGCAGCGGCTAAATGAGCGTGCATTAGGCTGAGGTCAAAAAGCTTATTTGCCCGCATTCCTGGACGCATTGAAGCTACAGTTATCCAATAGTTATCATATTGTAGTCCATGAAGTTGATTGTTTGCCATTTCTATGATATCCACACCCTTACAACCATGCAATATGTTTCTGTGCGGTCCATGAAGATTCACAATTGAAAAATTGAAAAAAGCTTGTGGCCCTAGCTAGAGTTCGGTGTGCCTACAAAGCAGTGAGATTACCCCACAGAATTTTCTAGTGGATTCGGAACCTCCTGGGCGCGTACCAGCCGCACAAGTTGTCGTGAGTCAAACTCAGAGCTACTATATCCTCATTAATCGTTAAAACAGGATTTTATGTTATCTCTATCAAAACTTTCACAATGTCCCAATTACAATTGCGCTTACGAGACCAAAAATTCAGGAAGGAAACCGAAGAAATGTTTTTGCCTTCAATGTTACTCCAAAGAGATCCACGGACTCCTTCAGGACACCCCACGGAGGAAACCGATAATTTGCCACCCCAAGAGTACTTAAGGAAGTTAAAACGTCAGTTGGTGTGGCTGGGTGTTCCAGGTACGTTTCCAACAAATGACCTAATATTTTCTGAGCTGAGGGCATATCAGCGAGGTAGGGATAGTACTCGCATGCGCACCTCATCAGGGATGCGCCTGGTGTTCATTTCAAGCGCTATCCAGATATTGAAAAGTTCGGTGTTTGCAAAAGCTTCCGAAAATAGAACGGGTTTGGACGCCTTGGCTAAGGAAAAGGAGAATTATATAATATATAATTTGGGTGCAGGGTTGAATGAAGTTTTTGCAGCTTGAGAATATGAACATATGTAGGGAAGTAGGCAATGTTTGAAGCTTTAGGGCAGTAAACAAGCCAGTGGTAATTCCTCATCTTCCTTTCTCGCATGTAATCTCCCTTATAGCTTTTCTTCCCATATCACATCAATCCTCCTCATTGACAGTGCCGGAAAACGATGTTTCTGTCTCCCTAAATTCCTCATCTAGATCCACCACCAACGCAAACAACTGCATCATCCCCACTTAATCCTTCAACTTCGCGAACAAATGTCTCCAATACCTTAACTGCTCATACCATTGAAAATCCATAACAACATGTCATTGACCATCTTGCAACCCTGCTGCACTCTATGTTCACACCTCGTCCGCTCCCTCGGTCTTGTTTCCCAAATTTCAGTCTCTATCCTAAGCTCCTGACATGGATATCGAAATCTAACCTTGGAAATGGCTGAGAAATTGGCGGTGGTATATGGAGACCTTCTTAATCTGTCTCCTAAACCTCAGAAGAACATCAAATAAAACCATAGTGGGTATTTTTTGTTGAAGCTATGCTCCCTCTTACGTACTCTGGGGTGAGTAATTCAATAACGTTTGTCCCTAGGTCTGTGTCAAGACGGGAGAGCAGAATCATTGATGAGCACTGTAGTGACGCTGGGCGTATTTTTTTTTTTTTTTTTTTTTTTTAATCACATAACCCCGCTTGTAGCACTTGGCCATGGCAGGGTGACGCTGGGCGTATCAATGACTACAAGAGTCCAGGACTTCTCAAATGTAGGCCTCTTCAACCTACACACCATTCCTTCGTCTCCTCCTATCCGCGTCCAAATAACCTCAATCACTTCATTCTTTTCTTCCCAAGGCGTAACTTAAGGACCTTCAGATTTCCATCCTCGACACGTGAGAAAGGATCTCCTAATGCAACTTCACGGAAATTCTGCCTGTAAGCAGAGCAGACGATGATGTAAGGTCGTTGAGGTGGTCCAATATGTGAGTTCGTTGCAGGTTTTTAAGAGGCCAGCTCCTATAGCCTCCGCGAGAGTTAATGTAACCGGAATCTCCCGGGAGGAGTCACTATTGCTGCCTGAGACACTGGGGATCTATAGAAACAACTGGTGCTCAATCTTACCATCATTATCAGGAAATGTATTTTCTGCTGGTGGATGATTTCCTGTATAGGTAATATGAGGGTAATGATTAACATTTCGAACCGAAGTGACAACAGGACTCAGCTCACAGCAGTCCTTAACAGGGAGATCAACCAAGCAGGTCTACCTTGAAACGTATCAACATTCAGTGACAAAGCCCACGACTCGCGAGGTTGCTTTACGAACTATCCTACATTTGCTACATTGAAAGGATTAACCCCTGGAACTTTCACGGCAACTATACATTCCTTTCCTTGCAACTCTGGTACTCTGTCCTTCTCTTCCCTTCGGAGACTAAGATTTCCCTCAGAAGCTGCCACATTGTAAGGATATTTATCACCACCTGTGATGTCGCTAATCTTACTAACTGTGGAATATAGATGAGTTTCATCTTCATTCTCACTGGATGGCTTTTGTTAGACCTTGCGTTGGGCAAGCTAAGGGAGATTTTCGAAACAGATGGTTGGTACTTCTCGCTGGAATTTCACCATACCGCAATACTCACGTTCCCTCCAGAAGCCAGACAGCAAGGAGAACAAATGATGCCTGGACAATTTCCCACCGATGAACAGAAACCTGAAATGCCCAACATCGAGTGCAGCCCAGGGGGTAGCCTACAAGTACCCACTGTCTCACTTCCTCAGGTGCAGAAAATTGTAATCCCAGGCTTCAGTTCACCATTGACTTTCCTCCCCACTGTTGAGGTTGGAATCAAACCCAAAGCGGTATCAAGGACTCACCCGATGTGTTCTTGGAGCCGAAAATGTACTCGAAAGGGGCTACGCTCGAATGGACCGGCGAAGGAGCCTTCTGGGGTTCGAACAGGATCACGAACCAAATACAGAATTAAATCTCACGTCGAAGTTCCTCTGGTTGCTCCACAGCCAGTCTCAATAATCCAAGGGAAGATGCTGCAGAAGCTTGCTCAGCAGGATCCACGAGAGTCAGCTGCAGTCTGCTCCCGCAGAGCTGGCTTAGAGTCTTCCGTTCAAATCTCGAATATCAACGCAGTTGCGCTCATGCCAAAATCCAGTGACCGATTGCTTCCACCCTCCCCTGTAACTGACGACGGAGTTGACGAAGGAGATCAGTTTGGCTCTCCAACATTGCCTGAGCCTAGTTTTAGCCGACATTTTGGTTTCTTAACAGTACTGAACTACTGTGGAGAAGTTCCTGAACTCAATCTCAGCCATACCTCAACCCTGCGAAACCTTTGTCCCAACACATCCTTCACATTGACACACGCTCACCCGAGAGGGCCATCGCAGTCGACACAGGGGCCCTCCCTCCTAACAGGTCGCACATTTGATAGACAATTGAGACAATCTCGGTTGCCCAGACTAATCAGCAAGAGGAAACAGAAGTTATCAATCACAAAGGCCACCGCAACTCAATCTCGGTCCCTGAGCCCTGAACGGACTCCTCCTCATAGAGTAGCGAAGCCCATCGGCGATATTTCAGAATCTCGATACCACACTTTAGATTACAGCGGAAGTCAACTGCCTCGTCCCCGCCGCCGCAGTTCCACTCCACCGTGGCGAGAACAGTCCCCTCCATCTAGCCCGGTACAAACGTACGCCAGGGAAGAGTCGCTGCGTATCTTGCACTTGAGACAATGTTACCTTACGGCATTGAACAATGAGCTTCAGAATGCGACTGGTATTGTTGAGGTGGAGGGTGGGGATGACGATGAGGATGAGGATCATTATACCAGTTTTGTCTAATTTTTGGATAAGAAGAACTGCATTGGGGATGCAAAGAGTGGAGAATACCCATCATAACCAGCGGGTGAGGAGGGGTTAATTGGTTGGCTGGATAATGGTTCACTCTGGTTTCACGATGAGAAGTCCAGAGTCGAAATACAAAATTTGTCTTGTCATGGTTTTGAAAAGTTTCATAAGCATGATGAGTATTTACATACCAGAGCCAGGTATGTTTTTTGATCAAGGGTTTGAATTCATTGGGTCTATTATGGGATAGTGTAATATTAATAAGTTACCAATGGATCAAATTTAGATAGATAGAAAACCCTGCTACTATTGCACTTTTTCAGATCTGAGTGTTGTAAGCTGTGCTAGGCTGGCAAAGATAGACAGCACGGTTCATTTATGATGCTTATGTTGACTGCAGGCTGTTGGACACTACTTACCTGAATTAAGCAACCTTTGACCGCTCAGTCGCTTAAGGTCACACCGCAAGGTTGGAATCTAACGTACTGTACGTTACAGGTGGGACCGATATCCGGAGTCCACGCAGCGTCAAACCTCATGCGCGTGTACATACCAGATCAACAACAGTTTCGACTTTACGACTGGTCATTTTGCGTGCAAATTTCCCATCGGACTTATGTCCGCAAGTACTTTCGATGGTACCTAGCTCATGGTGCAGGGATTGCAATAATATGAACGGCAAAACTAGTCAGCAGCCAAGAGAAAATTGGACAAGTTTGCGGATACGCCGGGTACTCGTGTGTTGATATGCCCCCCACTCCCTGCATGCAAATGGGCTAGCTAGCTCGGAATTCGGATCTGGTGTGCGGCAATGCAGATGTGGAGTGGAGCTAAGTTTGAGCGTATGTTGACAGATCGCTTAGCAGTACTTTAGGGTGTGAAGCGTATGTGTATAAGCAGGCATATGCTGGGGTGCTGGGAGTCATATGGAAGGGGAGTGGGGTCTGCCAAAGGCACGAGTAGGGCGCATTGAGGGTCGGGCTTTGTTGAAATCATTAAGTTCGAGGTTGGAGATGCGCTTTTTGATGTGACACATGCGGTATACTGTAAGCATTGGATTTACCAGAATCTAAGCTCTACATCCCAATTCCTAGATTGCTACCATTTTACGAGGGAGGCAGCAGCAGGGGGAGGAGGAGGAGGAAGAATGGGAGGAGGAGGAGGAGGAGGCGGGGGGTGTAAACGAGCGGCGGGTAATTTCTATTAAACACTGACAAGCTGAAACGAGTATTTTGCAGTGTTAGCAAGAGTATCCTGCATTATAGGGAATCATGAGACATGCAGCGGAGCGGACCGTCTAGCACGCTCAACCAAAACAGCTTCTTTTCCAGTTTTGACAAAAGAAATTTAGGTAGAATCTCAGAAGTTTATTTCAAGTAGTCTATCATTTTTCCTTTTATTTTATTTTTCCTTACTCGTTTCCCCTCTTCCTACCCTAATAATTTATTCTACTACATGTCCCAACGGACACCCATAACGCCCTATATATCCTTACTGCATAAACACAACCCATAGTCCAAAAGACCTTTTTCTGACTCCGGTCACTTGTTGACATGTCCCCTTTACCTTTTATTTTTTCTTTCAAATCCGAGTTATCCGCGCGCGTACATGCATGCGGCGTTGAAAGGAAAAAAAAATTCATATAGTCGGGAAGAAGTGGGTCGAAGAGAGATAGGGAGAGAGAGAGGGAGAGGGAGAGATGTGTGATAGTTCGTTTTAGGTATCCGTGTGATATATGAGGGAAGGTTTAAAAAAACAAATGGGCGAAAGCTCACATCTACGTTTTTTGTAGGTACCGTTTACGTGTTTTGAGGAAAATGTTGTGAAGTTTTGTGCGTGGTGGATATATACTTCTACTAGTAGGAGAGTTAGGTTTGTACGACGGTGCATATGTATGTATGTATCCAAAATATACTTAAACGTGCTTGCTTACCCTGTCTTACCTCTCCCCCACGCCGCCCACCGCCCCACCCCCACTTCCCGAATCCCGAACCGAGGTCGGTTCTGGGGTCTTGATTACGAACGTAATTACATCACTAGGACTAACTGCATTACCGCTTAGAGTACTCGCGGAACGTGGGAATGTTTTAACTTGTTACTGCGTACATACAGTATGTACCTATGTAGATTTATGTCGGTACGCAAGCTCACTCACTCTGCGCCAGTGCGGTACCGGTATGATAGATGTGTAGATGGTTTTTTTTACCTTACATATCCTTTTCATTTTTTGTTTTATGTTTTTTCATTCTATCCTCATTCCCCCCTCCCTCTTACTCAAATATACCGACACAAAAAATACGCTACAACACCCAAACCTTCAACTCCAACTCCATCTCCTCCCCACCACATCTGCAAATCCAAAAAAATCCATAAAACACGTTAGCGCAGCTCATTTCCGTAATCAATCACAAGATTTTTTTTTTTCACACCGCTACATACCAAACTCAAGGCATCTAAAACATATAGTTATTCATATATAGTCGTTTGTATCCTTTATAATTCTTTTTTTTGTGCCCCTAATGTTATTATCCCAAATCCCAAATATCTAAAAACAGATTACTACGGAGAAAGACATGATGAGAAAAAAAAAAAAAAGGAAAAAAAAAAAAATCATGGTATCGTTACAATGCGTGATTATACATTAGAATCAAACATCACCCAATTATTCCCATATGCCCCCCACAAAACGCATGAACATGAAAGCCAGTCATGAACATGAAAGCCAGTTCCCCTTCCTTACGTTGTCCCCCCCCCCGGTACCTACCCTCCTTCTCTATATCGCACCCCTTACATCTTTACCGCAAACCTCCAATTCCCCATCATACCCCTCGCCACCATTAATAAACACGCTCCCGCAAACATCATCACTCCGGCAAACACCTGGGCGCCCACAAATGCCTTCGTCCCAACCCCGACCCCTCCCCGAATCTCAATCAACGCCCCAACAATTGGCGCCCCGACCAAACAGGCCACGCTTACAAAGCTACACACCATCCCCCCACGGATGCCCATCCTGCTGAGATCCGTAATCATACTGTTCAATGTCGCAGGGAAAAGCGTGAGGACGCCGGAAGCGAAGAAGCCATAGAGAATCGTGAAGACAAATATGCCGGCAGTGTTGTGTACACCTATCCAGCCAAGTTGCAGGATAGAAAGGATGTATACCCAGGGAATGAGTGAGTTAAAGGGGCCAGTGACGCGATCTGCAACTCGACCTGGTATGAGGCGGCCGGGAATGCCAGCTGCGTTCAGGACAATGATGAGCGTAGTAGGAAGATCAGATTTCGATCCAGGGGGGAGTATCTGTCGGGTGTATGTTGGGATGAACCAGAACGGCACCATAAGTCCCAGGAAAACAAAGAAGACGCCGACAGCGAAGATGCACAATGGGATGTCCTGGAATACAGTCATATCTATGATACCACTGTATTTTCTGGGTTTAATCCGCGGACGCAGTAGGAGGCCACCACATACGAGGAATAATGCAACGACACCGCCAAGGATTCGGATGGTTGTTGGGAAACCAAGCGAAGGAAGGGCTTTCAGGATGATGATGGGGAAGATAATGCCGCCAGTTCCGCTCCCACATGCGGTGATTCCAATGACGAGCCCCCGGCGGGTAGTGAAATAGGTGCTGATGATAGCAATGGTCGGTACAAAGAGCAGTCCATTTGCAATTCCAACACAAAAGCCGTGGGCGAGGAAAAGTTGGTAGTAAGAGTGGGAAAGGGATGTCATGAATATGCCGAGGAGAAGGAGAATGCTGCCGGAGATGTATATATGTCGAAAATACCCCATGTCAAGTAGCGCCCCGGAGAAGGTACCGACAAAAAAGAGACAGAATAGCTGCATAGATCCGATCCATGAGATAGCAGAGGAGGTTGCCCCGGGGATCGTGTCCAGATAATGGGCTTGGAAAAAGCCAAATGAAGTTGTATAACCCCTACCAAAAACCGAATATTAGTACCTGCTAACAGTTGAGACTCTCCACGCGGACATAATAATTCTAATGTGTAAATACCATGTCACGAAAACAACCAGATGTGAGCCTACAACTTGCAGCCAGGCCTGTAGTCCGCCATTTGGAGGCGGTTCGTTTACCGTCTGAAGAGGATCAACTGCCTCGGGAGATACAGGATTCTCAACCTTCTCCGCCATACCGTTTGCTGCAAGGGATTTCTCAAAGTCAATGTTCTTCTCACTCCCGACAATGCTGGCGTCCGTGGAATCCACTGGGGTTGAGTCATCATCAATCGCTGTCTCTTGCTGCATTGCCCTTGAATTGTCGACTGCCATCTTGATAACCTCTGTAAGCTGCAAATGCACTTGCACAAATATCCACCGAATTTCAGATATGATCCCCTGGGAGGAGGAGGGTTCCACAGAATATAATAAGCCATCCGTTGCAGTCCCTGACTCAATTTTTATTCCCCAAATCTCCAAAAGATAACAAGCAGAAAATGAAATTATTAATGCCAGTTGGGTATTTCCCTAGTCTGGTTCTGGCAACGAGAACAAGTCTGGTTGGTGTAATATGACCCCCTTACCAGACTAACGTTTCCCTGTATGACCGGCTTCCAAAAATGTCTAGATAGTCCCGCAAGCATGCAGATGTAATTACCATGTTGCCAAGTATCTGGGAACGCGGAAGCGAGCACCATAAACCATGTTAATCAATTGCAATGGAATATTTATCACTTGACATTGCTGATGCTGGCTTCGCGCAGTCATGTTTTTCAAAATCAGCATTTGTTTACCAAACTCACCCAACTGTTGATACGTATAAACCTATGACCTAGATCTGGAGCCGAGGAAGTGCTTGGATCGTAAAAAGTAATCGTCTAGGTGCTTAGAAATCTGTAATATTCAGAACTGATAGGCGATGTCTCGGAGGATTGTAAGCACTTGATGTAGATGTTGGCTTATCGGACCGCGGTTGTTGCCGATTAGTAAACGGCACAGAGGATGCCTTTGACGAAGCCGAGGCAGCTGCAGGTCAGCAATACCTGCATATCTGCAAAGTACTTACCACTTCTCTTGCTGCAAGGTAACATGGTGCATTAGGCATGGAGAAATGACGTGAGAGCCGAGAATCATGCACCTAGGCATTCCAGTGTCCTGGTCTGGTAATCAGCGAGTGTTGATGTTTTGCCTCAATTCCACGTGATGGCATGGAGACTAAGCATAAAACGTTCGCGCTCACATCACCGAAAGCAGGTAAGTAGAGAAAACACTGGAGAAAAAAAAAAGAGCGCGTAAATTTTTTTTTTTTCTTTTTTTTTTTTTTCTTTGCAGTCCTTCTCTTGCTTTCATTGGCCTTTTTCCCCTTCCTAAAGATCCTCCGTTTCGTTTCGAGACTTCGTATCCTCCGTCTGTAGTCTACTCGCAGAACTACCTTAAGCTTAGACTCTCAATGTTCCACCTGCAAAGTAAATTTCACCCGACTCTCCGGATAGTACTCTACCTTGAAAAGTTTGCATGATGATAAAAGTTGGGACCAAGGATGTTGACATCGGAAAATCGAGATCTGTCTGGGGGCGTATGGGCGGGTTGCGGCTGTCAAGCAAATGACAACAGCTTCATCCTAAGAACTCTAAAATGTGCAGCCAAGACATCGTGAGGTGGCACCGGGGCGCGGCAGTTGAGACTGGGATCGCGCTGGAGTGGCCCTATGTTTTCTTCACCTCCGACGCAGCGCCGACCATCCCCCTGAGGTTTACTTGAAGCTACATGATAAATGTATAATCCGATTCTTTCTTCCTCTCCTCAACCCCTTGTGTTCGGCTCACATAACCCCGCATACAGGCTGTCAGCATGCGCTGGACCTCTTTATGACCTAGAGGGAGTTCGGTGATACCGAATTGTGCGCCGGATTGCGCATGCTACTTAGCTACCTCTCTGTCTACATGACTTCACCGTGGCTGCGGGTCAGTAAAGTACGTCCGCCTCCACCTTCTGCTGTACATCGTCCTTGGTATTCCACTGCAGGGGCACTCGCGCACCCCACATGGGGAATACAAGAAGTTGCTCTCGGTACAATTCTAACATAAATGAGGGATAAAGGGACCCTCTTTCCACAGCTTGAGATGGGCGAGGCTCATGGTGCAGCTGCTAGTCAGGGACCCTCAGTGTTGAAAAGTCTCCCGCAAATGTCACTCCCGAGCAGGAGCAATGGCAGCGGGGCTAGGGCCACTTCCACGATAACCTCAATAGATAGCTATGCTAAGGAAATATCCAGCAATGCCCTCGAGTCGAATACCGTCCACGCTGCACTGGCAGCTTCAACACTATCAGGTCGGATGCCACAGTCGGGATTATCCGCAATAAACCTCGCGTGCATTTCATCAACGGAGATAAGGAGTAGCCAAGGAGCATGTATGGGCTTGGGCTTCATTGTTTTTTCTAATATCCTTACTCGTATACTGCGCTGGGGGCTATGGCGAGACATGGCCTGATTCATTGCCTTGGGCTTTAAGACTATGAAAGGAACGCCAAACTATATGCAGCCCACTTTGGCCCCGAAGGCAAAGGCAGAGAGGTCCTCTCACAGGGGAGAGCCAAGCTGGTTCGAAGTGATGCATCACGTGGCAGCTGGGGCCACGTAACTGGAGCCCTGTGTTGCGAGACTCACTGAAGATGACTACTTGTACTGTCATGCTTTTGAAAGAGTAGCTAATGGGGTTCTTCCTATGGGCAAGACCTCCACATCCTACCCCGTCGCCACTCGCTCCGGCGGACATTCCCACGTTATACGAAGTTGCATGACCGCAGTCCCTCACCCTGTACTGCTTCTACTATCTTCTCCGCCTCATCCGTCGGTATCCCTTCCGGGAGACGTTCCTACGTTCCACCTGACAACTATCAAAAGCTGCATGGCAGCTACAGTACTGTTCTTAGTACCTATTACTAACTCAAGATTCTTCATTATACCTGAGCGGTATGTTCAGATGTTTCTAGTAGGTCTGAGGGCAATGGTCATTGGAGATCCAGGAGAACAGACTGCGGAAATGTAGGATGCTCAGCTGGATACGGTAATACATGCCCTCAATACTCGAGACTTCAGAGTCCATCGATTTACCCCGAGTCGGTTGTTCATATGATGCGACGCGAGATGGAATACCTTAGATGTCAAGAAACTGGAACCTTAGTTGACTTTTCATATGATGGAAGAGATGGCACGTCAGGGGCTGTTGAATGCGCTAAAGGTGTTTATATCGCGAGTCGTTGGTGGATCATATATGGAGACCAACGGCTTTTGCTTTTCCCATTACAGCCTGCACTTGCTCCTGCATTGCCCTCCCATACCCTGAGTATGGACGTTATCATGAGACTCCCGAAAGATAAAAATCTACTTACGGCAATCTTGACGGTTAGAACAATTCACGAAGGCAGTTCTGTTGCTTCGGGAAGGGAGCCTATATCGCCGAGGGGTGGGCGGTAATTTTTTGCGAAAATATACCCATCATGCAACCCTGTGGTAGACAGGGATGGTAAGTTTGCTGGCCAGTTTTGGAAGTCCTTATTCGCACGGCGGCACGGGTAGCCTACTCCTTGACAATTACGACAGCATATCACCCTTCCGCAGATGGTCAGGCTGAACATACAAAAAGTCGGTAGAGATGACCTTGAGGTGTTTGGTTGGAAGTTTAAGAGTGCTGTTGCTGACTGGCCGGAGTTGTTGCCAGCAGTGGAGTTTGTGAATACCTCTAATAATGCGTTTAAAGATAGACACTATACGAGTTACTAAATGGACACCCGCAAGTTGAGGTTAATACAGCAATCGGAGCCTGAAAATGCTGCAGCATGAGATCATTTTTTCATGACAAAACTGCGGTGGAGGGAGAAAACCGAACAAGCCCTGGCTGCATGGGCGGTAGCCAGCAGACTAGGCAAGTGGGACCCCGCCAACAGAAGACAAATCTACATAAGCATAGCGAGACCAATCGCCTGCTGGAGCAGCTGGGCATGGATGGACTAACCCAAACAGACACACGGCGGACAGAAAAATCTGGGAGCTAGAGAAATGGCAATACACAGTAGCCAGATCAATAACCGGGGATATAGTAGAGGGGCCTAGCTAACTTGAAATCAGTCCAGACTTTCACAGAAGGGAAGAGAGCTAGGGTGGAGGGACGGACCCTGAGATTCAAAGAGGAGAGACTATTGGAGGAAGAGGAGGACCACATCTACCTAAGAGGCAGCCTGGGGTGGAAGGAGCCATTGGCGCTGGCGGTACTCACACAACTGACACCAGCAGCGGAAAAAGAGGAGTGGGAAGAGAAGACTCAGGCAGAAGAAGACGACTGGAAGGCAGTATACACAGACGGCAGCAGGACCCAGGGGAGGACGGGGGCAGGTATATGGCAGGGCAGCCGAAGAGAACCAGGATACCTGGGCACAAGGGCTACGGTCAACGACGCTGAACTAATAGCCATAGCCAAAGCTCTCGGGAAAGGGGATGAGGAGATCCTAATTTCAAACAGCAGTGGACATGCCAAGAAAGATTGCGGAGGGAAAACCAACCCCGGACGGCGTCAGCGAAATGTGTAGAAGAGCCTGGGACGACAGGGTGGCCGGGAGGCCTGGACGTAGCAATAATGCGGGTGAAGGGACACAAAGGCATCAAGGGAAATGAAGAAGCAGACAAGGCGGCAAAGATAGGAGCCTTCCTACCCTACCAGCCGGAGACAGTCACGGAAGCAGGCATACGTATGTCAGCAAAGGCACAGCGAGCGCAGGAAAGGAACAGGCTAGGCCTAAGCTATAGACCACTTCAGAGACTGGGAAGCATGGTGCGAACACTGGCAGGCCTACTAGGTGGGAAGGGCCTGAGGGCCTGGAGGCACAAAGTGGGCCAGGCAGACAGCCCAGAATGCAGGTGGTGCGGAGGGGAGGAGGAAACGGCGACACACCTATGGGACAGGCGCGAGACGTGGAGAAGGAAATGGCCAGGGGGGAGGAAAGCGTTATACAGGCCCTCGGCCGCGGGCGAAGGGCAAGGGGACCCCGTGATGGACTTGTAGAGGTGGATGGAGAGATAGTAGGCTGATTTTAAGCCGCACTTCATTTATTTTCCGATTTTATTTTCCTATATATCTCCTATGTAACTAATCTCGTCATAGCACACAGCGCGGCACACGAGTAATGATATAGAAAAAGAAAAAAAAAGCTCTGGCTCCTTGTACTATGATGTGGGCGGCATGCGAGTAATGAAATAAAAAAAAAAAAAAAACTATGATGAGAGCAGGTTGCCTCAAGTGTTTGCATTTGGAAACAAGGTTCTGGCTAGACTGACAAAGGATTAGCGCAGCGGTATAGGCTATATTCCGTAGCCTCCATGTTGTCGCGGGTCCGTTTACCTGTGAAGAGAATGGGTAGGTGTGCAGGCCTACTTATTGGAGCTGCTAGAGCTCTACTGCATGCATCCAGTGGTATCTGCTACCCCATCTAGAGAAGTGTCTCGATGGGATTATGGGAGAAGATAGAGAGGAAATAGGAGAGTTGAGGGGCAGGGCAATGGGAGAGGTTTAGATCTGAATGATTGTGGGAAAAGAGGCGACGTGAGGGGGAGATGCCGGTATACGGTGCAATGGGATCGGGATAGCAATGAATGGGGGGATTATGGGAAGATGGAGGTGAGCTTGCGACGATGTGTGCATCAAAGGTAGAGAAAGGTTGAGAAGTTAGAGGAATTCGCGATGGAAGGTCGGGGGATGAGAATTGATGTTGGGACGAACGCTAATCTAGCTGCTCATTCGGATGCTGGAATGCAGGAGCGGGGAAATGGTTGAGCGGCCGGGATGCGGAATGGGGCGTCGGTGCGATGAATGTGCCGTCAGGGAGAAGAATTGTTTGTGTGTTTGTCTGGGGACGATGGAAGCAACTCTTTTTTTTTTTACAAAAAGGCGTGGAGGTAGAAATGCTTAGTTGTTATTGAATCCAGTATTATTCCTGTCATAACAAACGTGAATTTTACAAATGACAATTACGTAGGTGGGGACTGACTTTGTATGTATCACGGGCTGTCCTCGTGCCCAGACTATTATTTTCGGCCTCCGCCATGGCTTGGCCGACGGTGTCTTTGCTATTATTTCTTGGCAGCACACCGTCTCTCAGGCTGGGTACGAGAACAATCACGGGCCAGAGTTTAGCCTCGAAGGCAAAAGGCAAAAACCACAAAGAACAGCCAATCGATGACACTTGTTGATACTCACTGCATAATTCGAAATTATGATACAGTACAGTACAGTATTTGAATATCTCTATTGAAACAAAAGCAAAAATACAAAAAGCGTAACCAAAAAAAAAAAGAAAACCATACTCCAGAAACCAGATACCCGAAACCAACGACCAAGAACCCCAAATAAACAGAAACCTCAAACCGCAACCAATGAGCCTCCTGCCCCCTTTCCGTCCCCCCGTGGACCCAAATCATCCTTTCTCCTGGACAGTCCTATGGGCAATATCATGAACCATGATAAAACATTTGTGTATTCAAAGAGAATCCCCCTGCTCCCCGCGGTTGGGAAAGCTGTGTTTGTCGACGACCTTCATTGGGGTTGTAAACGCTCCTTGTGGAACCAGCCCTACAGAACGAAAGTTATTTTTTTTTTTTTTTTTTTTTTTTATATCATTACTCGAGTGCCGCCCTGGGGGCTATGGCGAGATAACAAAAGTTATTTGGCAGCATCCTAGCTTTGCACAGCAGTAGGGAATGTGAGGGGGTACATGCCTGTGCAGACTACTCTTACGTGCAGCCATGAAGCTGCTTGTAATTCCCACGTGGGATGTGGGAACGTCCCCCTGAGGGTACAGCGATGGAGGAAGCGGTGGAGGTGGTGGAGGCAGGGGGTATTATCTGAAAGCTGCCGTGCGGCTTCGGGTAAGTTCCGCGTGGAATGTGGGAACGCCACCTGGACGGGATGGCGTGGGAAAAAGAAGAAGTAGAAGGGGGAGGGATATGAGAGCGGCAGTGCAGCCTTTGATAGCTGCCACGCGGGATGTTGGAGCGGCCCCCAGAGGGGACAGCGATGGATGAGGTGGAGGAGGTGGTGGATGAGGCCGGTGGAGGGACACGAGAGCTTCTTTGGAGGCTCCCATAAGTCTTACGAGGAACGTGGGAGCGTCCTCCAGAGGGGATGGCATGGGAGGAGGTGGTGGAAGTGATCGAGGAGGCAGGGGGTGTACACGACTAGAGTCGCTGTGCAGCTTCTCATGATCCCCATAGGGGACATTAATGGAGGAGGCCCTACTCATGAAGTCTTCTTCCGTCCCCTCAAAGCAGGGCTCAAGCGATACTACCCAAGCTGCGACGCGATGCATCACATCAAACCAGCCTGGATCCTCCTCCTGTACCAGAGGTCTTCTCATCGCTTTTGCCTTTGAGGCCAACGTTGGCTGCATGTAGCCTGGAGTTCCTTTCACGGCTTTACGAACGATCGGAGTGCGAGCAGTAGCAGCAGCACCGGACTTCTTTACGGTCTTTCCAGCCATTTTTGACACTTTTGGAAGGATTTGAAACTTTATTGATTTACTTTACGAAACAAGAATCGCGAAAAGGTACAATTTGAGCTGGTTCTAGTACAATAAGCACGAGTTCTGTGGGGTTTCGAGCTGTGGGCGTTGCGCAAGCGATGATTTTGTGTGAGCCAGGGCGATGGAACGTGAGCAAAGGGGGCCAGGAGTATGCTCCCTAACTGAAGGGGTAGGGGTTTGCTATATACTCTGTTAGCGTGCTTTTGGGGAAGGCTATACGGTATTCGAAGAGATGTGGAAAAGGAAATGGCTGGTGAGTTTGATGGTGGAGGATTTCCTATTTTGGATGTTTTTCCTTAGGTTAACCGAGCCTTCGAAAGTGACAGATTGACATACGTACTTGTATGCCAAGAAACATGGCTATACATACTTATTTCTTAAGTAAGTACATCGTGATGGACGCGAACTCGGCTACTAACCGATGGAGATGCCAGGTATGTACATTAATATCTACCTACTGTACCTAGTGCCTACCTACCTAAGTACCTATCTACAACCTATTCACTAACACAGCACAAATAGATCCGAGAGAGGAGATACGAAGAACGGACGCTGACATACCTCTCAGCAGCTTAATCTGATTTCAGAAGCTCGGGATTCAATCAAGACACGAGCTCCATATCGTACATCCTCTCGCCATAGCCCCTTCGGGCGGCACGCGAATAAAGATATAAGAAATAAAAAAATAAAATATCGCATGTCCACCACGTTACTCAAAACGCCGCGCCGAGAGTTCTACAAAAGACCTACCGTATAATATACAACTTGACAACTTGTAAACCTATACTGTCTACTAGATTCGTCCACTGAATTTATATCGTAAAGGTGATTATTTTAATATCTGGTGAAGCGGATTTCCAAGTTTGAGATGGTTTCAGGGTAACGTACTTTTTTTTTTTTATTTTTTTTATTTCATTGATCGCGTGCCGCCCTATGGGCTATGGCGATGTATATAAAAGCTAAAGTTAATACGCCGTCAAAGAATCTACCGCCTAAAACCGCCAAACCTAACATCCCCTTTCACTTCCACCACACCTAACATCCCCTTTCACTCCTACGTACATGTGTTGCCCGCGGACTCTCCAGGGTAACGTACTTGGTAGTGGGCTGCGGAGTTTCGGTAATGTGGTCGCATTATTAAAAAGTTCATGCAGAATAAACGAATAGAATAGGTGTGTCTGTGGTGATAGATATATTACATAATTGACCGTCTTGGTATCAGGACGCGCAAT